>CM076727.1:18845155-18982585 GCA_038501795.1 Pseudopleuronectes americanus
GCACATCCCCTCACAAATGTGTGACGCGCGCGCGAACCACAGCGCCGAACACGCGACCTGAATCGACCACGGCGTCTCATCCTCACACTGATGCGCGGCTCTCCTCCTATAAATGCACAGCGTCAGAGCGTAATGTGGCGTTACTCTCACTATCGCGAGCTAAAGCACACAAGAAGGCGCCGCGGTCGCCGCTACTCACCCAAACAACATAAACACACACACACACTCCAATACACAACGTACATCTCAAAAACGTGCCAAATGAGAGAGGATAGCTCGCAAACTGACCCATCTAAATCAAGCCTCGCCGTATACGAAACTTCCACCACTCAACATGAGACCACTCACTGCATCTCTAACCAATACCACTGCGCCTCGCGATCAGCCACAAGAGATCTTACTTTAGAGCATACGGAGCTAGATTAATTACGAGAGAAACCGAGCTCGGTAGACCTGCGGGAGGCTAGAAACGAAGTAGGTCTTCGCCAAGCTATCTTACTTCCTGAGAGAACACATTGATCTCTTTTCTACCGCATAACGATATCTCTATAAAGCGCAGCATCATTTCACCAACTCTCCTGCTCTCCACACAAACTCTACAGCTGTCTAAACATAAAACGCGCGAAGCCACTCCCATCTTTCCACTGCTGTGAGAAAAAGGAACAGATATCAACACAATATCAACGTACGAACTCTACTTCATTACACTAAGAATCCTAGTAGTTTAGTACACACGTACAACATCAAAAATCTTACAAACACAATTAATAATAAACACATAATCCTACACACTCTTTCTGACTAAGTGAAGATTCGTCGTAAAAAGCTAGAGAGACGTTGTCAAAGACTGAGTATCTGGTCACTATTAGCGTATGTAAGTGAATCTCTAAATAATGGGTTTTTTAGTAAATACTCGCTTCCTCATTATAAAAAACTAAATTAACAAAAAAAGTAAGATTCGACCCTAATTATACTCATGTCCAGTTAGTGTTTGTGTTGGGTTTTGTTTGTTATTGGAAGTAATGGTTGAAGAGATAATGTTGTGTTAATGGGTTGTTATTTATTTTATGGTAGGGTAGTATAGGAGGAGGAGGGAATATTATTATTGTGAATGGAAGAATAGGGTAAGTTTTTGTGTGGTATTTTAAGTAATAGGGGGGGATGAGTTATATCAGGGGATTGGGGAAGGGGAATAATCGGGGTTGTTTGGGAACACATAAATAAGGGAGGGGGAGGAAGTATATTAGAAGGGGGTTTAGGAAATAGGGTTGGATGGAAGTAAGCAGATAGTTAAGAAATTTTGAGAGGAAGGATTTTGGGATAAAGGGTGGATTTGATTAGGGGTGGGGTGATGGAAGAATATAACAAAGATAATTAATATAATAATTATATGATAAGAATGGGATTTATAGGGGGATTAATTTTTAATAATATAATATTAATATAGGAAGAAAGTTTTTTGTTGAAGATGAGTATTTAAGGGGATGGAGGGAAAAGGGAATAGATTTGATGGAGGAGATAGAGGTTTAGAGGATGTATTGAGTGATGCGATAAGCGGCTGTGCCATGATTCTGAGCTGAGGACAGCACGGGACATTTTGCACATGGGGGGGGGGAGGGGGAGCGAGCGGTGCCATCACAAAGGCCTACTCGCAGCAAAAGAACGTGACACAATGTGTGATGGTACAATGTGAATCTCTGTCAAAGGGCTGCAGCTCGGGGGTCGTTCATATTTCTCGAGGTAAAGTTGATGTTGAAAACAGAACCAGGCCGCAAATGAAAAGGGAGGAGAATATTCCGGAAAGATAGGAGCCCAGTTAGGATATGACTCAACGCACTGCTATTAAAAAGACATGGAGGAGAGCTACCTTATCTCAAAAGCCTTCTGTTTATCATCTTAAACATCATGTCTCCATCGATAACAATATCTAATCAACATTATCTTTACAATTACTTTTATGATGTTAATAAATCGGTGTCTGGGCATCATCAAGAATTGTCCCTTTACACATATATTCTTGAGAAATCCTTGTATCAGCACAGAGACACAGAACAGAACAATAAAAGTGCATGCCAACAACTGTGTGGAGATGTGAGTGCCACAAAGCATCTCCTCCAGGACGTCATCACGAGGTCTCCTGCTGTCTGTCCTCTCATTAGACCGGCCCTCTCTCTCTCTCTCTCTCTTTCTCTCTCTCTTTCTCTCTCTCTCTCCTGCCGCTCTCTGTCTCTCCCCCTCGGTTTGTCAACTTCCTCCTATGTTGCATTTGGTCTATTAGGCCCTCATAACTGTCAGGGAACCTGTAGCTTGCCTGGAGCCTGATACGCTGCTGCACCCCTCACGGTGAATCTCACTCAGTTCCAGCTGCTCTGAAGATATAGACTCTGAATATGAATATAGAGGGGATGCTGAGGTGATCTGTGAGCAAGCAGCAGAGGAAATGCATATTTAAGACTTTTACTGTTTTACATTAAATGCAAAATGTGACAATTATTTGATTGATGTGCTTTTGTGCAACTGAGCAGAAGGCTCATTAAGACCAGGCAGATTTTATGATGACACATAGATGGGTAACATGTCTTTTCATCTATCTAATAATTCAAGATGCTCCGGTCTGTCTGTCTGTGGCGCGCACATCTCAAGAACCGTTATGGGCTTCACACGCGGCGCCCTAGGAAGTGCAGTGTTGAATTCTGGTGTGCGATTTGGACACCATATTGTCGAACATAAAAAAGCTGGGATGTGTGCGACTCACTCACTTCACTGAACATGGAATAAACAGGTGAACAAACTCTTTGTGCAGCAGCAGCAGCAGCAGCAGCTCCGGGGTTCTGTGGCCTGAGTCCAGCCATCGGTCTTTACTTACTGCAGCTCAATAACTGCAGTATCAAAGCAGTCCCATGTGAACCAGGCTCTTTTGTTTAACACTGTTTTTGCTTGGACACCAATCATCGCTTTTGTTTTTAAAAAATACACACCGACTCGATTCTTTGGTATTTACACCGGTGATTCATTAACAAAGTCTTTATTAAGCCGACGAGCACCTGTCACTGGCTCACGTCCACGTTCTCAAACCCTCGGAGGTCACAGGAGAGGGTCGGGCTGCGTGGAGGCCGATGCCAGGATGAGTCAGGTGGCAGATTCTGGAGAGTCTTTCTCTCCTCTCCCTCTGATATTAACTCAACATTAATGAAACAAACATCCACTCGCATCCAATTTCTTTACAGAGAAAACCCCTCCTGCTGCGAACACTTTGCCAACTGCAAATTTTAATTGGTTTTCATTTTCATATGAATGTTTGCGCTTCAGTGGGCACATGACTGGGCTGACAGGGGCACCAGGTGCAGCGGCTGCCAGGCTCGCTCCTCCAGCCACCACCCAGCACCACCTGTGTTTATCATCAACTGGGAGACACACACATATGATGCATTTTGGAGACGAGCGAAGCGTTTTAGATATTTAGTGTGTGACTCAGGTCTATTACCAGTAGATGCTGTGTCTTAGTAGTATTGCAATTTCTTTTTAATTGTAAAAAACAACACCTGAAACGTTTCTGTTCCCAACGGCCTCATCTTTTCTCTCCGTCATTATTCCTCTGTGTTTACTGCCTTACTCCAACATTCTGCTAGCTTGCTTAATAAGCGTGCATGTCAACCTTTACTATGGACCATGCACACAGTTTCTCATATAGGGCACCAGGACTTGTGCTCCATTCCCTGACTGGTTCCAGTGCCGTGTCCACACAATGAAAGCTGCTCTCTTGCTCCTCACACTCGAGCCGACTGCCAGTGGCTGTGCTTGCTCTTCCTTACCCTGCACCAATTAGAACAGGTGAGGCGACAAGGCCACACATGGAGCGGGACTGTGTGGCAGCAGCAGGGCCGCGTTCAGGAACCTTCAGACTTTCACACTGTGAGGAAAAGATATTAATTACTTGGGTGTTTAAAAGTAAGTGGGAGCATGATGTGTAACAAGGTTAGAAGATATATGATGAGATGATATACCCATGACGGATGAGTGTTGAACAGCTTGCAGGGCCACTGTCAAGGAATCCATGAAAATAACAACACAAACTGACACAGAACACAAGAGATAACAGGTTTAAACAGGGACATGAACACAACACAAGAGGAAGTGATGAGGGCGGGGCATGTAGTCAGAGAAGGCAGACACAGGTGTGAGGCATGAAGCTGCAGGTATTAAACAGGAAGTGGAAGACGGGTGAACCAGGAAGTGAAGTTCAAAATAAAAGAGAATATTAGGGATATGAGGCATGACAAAAGAATCAGAGATAAACAAGGGAGGTAACAAAACAAAAACAGAGACATGACAAAATGAAACAACAAAAGTTCTTTATGTCCTTACACTGGAGCAGACACGTGACAACAATGCACATATTATTTTAAACGAGCAATGACTCAAAAGTAATCAAGTAAAATGTGATATTACAGGTTACAATGGAATCACTGTCAGTGAGTTATCATTGTGGGTCATTAACAAGTCCAGCAAACATGACCTTGTCTTTTAAAATGTGAGCAAATAAGAAAAGGAATAATATCTTTGTGCAGAAACAACTTGAGAGTCTGGGAGAATTCTCCTCGGCTGTTTAGCAGTCAGGACGGCAGCTGTAAGGTTGTGTGAGGAAAACGTTTAAATCCAGTTCACCGGAGTCTACAGCAGATCCTCTGATAGCAGCCACCTTGGAAATCAGTCTTTGGAAAAGCTCAAATTGAGACAGCTGACTAAAATATTTGAAGTATCAGAAATGCAAATAAACCATCAGATGACAACAGACGGATCTTTGATGACTCCCTGATGAGTTCCCTCCTCAGCATGAACTTCAAATGACAACTAGAAGCAGGGACGACCACTTGGGGGTTGAAAAATCTGCCCCCCCCCCAAAAAAAAAGCTCCAAACAGAGTGTGCCCAGCATGACTGGCAAGGTTTGCTTCTATTGCCGATTCCACTGAGAATCAACACCCAGCTCCGCAGCCTATTCAGCTTTCAACCACTTTCATCTAATTGTTTTGGTCTGTTGGTTCAGTCCCAACGGTTCCTCTCCCCCCCACACGCACCCCCCACCACCATGTAAAACTATAGAAGCCTTTCCCAGCAAACAGTCTCCGACAAGCTCCTTATAACCTGCCTGTCCCAGGTGAAATAACAGAGAGCCAAAGTAAATGAGATTTAAACATCGAGCAAAGCAGACACACAGATATGTTCTCTCAGGAAAAACTGGACCAAACTCTGAGCAAGTCAATATTTGGCTCTGAACCATCAGGTGGTGAGAAGCAGAACTCATAGAAGATGCTGTTTTTGAGTTGTTGTTAACTGGACACAATTTCTGGGTCCAGTTGATGTGAGTGGTCGAGTGATATGTGTTTTAAGGCGTGTTAGTATGGACGGGGAATGAAACTGATACAGAGCCAAACGTTGAAAACACAGTTTAGTATCAGCATGGATGTAGCCTCTGTGGAATGCACCGACAGGACATCACCGCACATCCTAAGGTTTTTATCTCTTTCTTAATAAGTCACAAAATGTGTAAAAGAAAAATGTTTGTTCCAGTCCCTCAGCAGCACCAGGTTCACGAGCTGGTCAACCATCACAGCCCTTTGGTTCCCATCACTCCGCTGCCTCTGTGGCATCATTAACAAATCATATCAACTGCACCAGTGCATCAGTTTTGACTAACTACACTGTGCCAGCACTGGAGCTGAGTGATGCTGGAAATGGCTCTTTCTGGCCTGGTTGGATATTCCCAGTGTTCACAGTAGGAGAAACCAAGCTCGGCCTCATTCACACGAACACAGCGAGTTTCATTTTGTTTATCGTGTCCGTCTTCATATTCGCCGGTCTGACCATCTATCTGTGGCTTTAATGGCCTGTCTGTGTTTGTTTAGTTAACCATCCATCTGGCCCGACACGCCATGACTCACACATTTGTGAACTGATTCATCGCCATGAATATGAAAGAGCGTGTCAGCATGACTACTAAACGTCTGGTGACAGAGGAGCATCAGAGAGACCTGACACCGAGGTGGTGTTTCAGATGTGTGTGTGTTTAAGAGCGTGACACAGATTCATAAAGATCTGTCCAGGATCTGTTTGTCAAACCTTCCTTTAGATAAATTGTGTATTTAATTAAATAATGGTCGTCAGTGATGCAAGTTGATAAACGTTACTTTATTGTACAAGGTATTTTTGTATATGAAGCTGAATCTGAACTCTGAATTGTAGAGAGATATCACATGTCATACTTAAAAATGTAGTTTTATGACATTTGGAGAATCCTTCATATCCTTATTATCAGTCTATACATCAAACACACACTAGTATCACCCCTGTAACAATGAAGAGAAAGCTCCGACTTATTTATAATTATTCATCCAATATTTGTCACTTTATTTGTTTATGTTTTGTTTACCGATCAGATCAAACCATACACAAACTAAATCAACCCACTCTCTGGGCTGCTTCTGCACACTAACACACGTGTGCGTATGAATAGTTGTGGGATTTTTCACTCGGGAAGAAAAAGTATGGTGCCTAGTTAATGAGATCCAGATTGCATTTCTTCTCAGGTTATTGGGGTCACTGCTGAACGTGCTCATACAGTCCAGAGGTTCAGAAGTATTTGCCAAGTTACAACATTTTTTTGTTCTGCTGCTGGCTCCGTGTTATGGAAAATTCGATTTAAAAATAAAATAAAATGTTCCCGGCTGTAACTCGAGAATGTTTAAGACGAAATGAAAAAAAGAACTGTGTGGAATATAAATTCCCCTTTTACGCACAATTCACAAATTGCAGGAATTTGGACATTTGGCTGCTCAAGGAATCTTTGGCAGCTGTTTGTGATTCCAAAGCAAAAAGAGCTGAACTGTGGCTGAGAGTTCAGTGAAAGGTGAGAGTAGAGAAACACACTGATGAGTGTAGAAAAAACACAAATCAGTCAGAAGTATCTAAAAAACGACAAAAACAATTCCGAGGTCAGATGAGTTTTTGCATATTTATTTTGTATAATTTTAACAAAACAGCATTTGTAATTGCAGAAAGCAGTACACACAAATCCCCCTGAGTTTAATATTGTGTGAATACAGGATTCATTATAAGCTGGTTTTATCATCAGAAGGTCAGATCAGAACCTCCATCAATCACACTGTACAGAAAACTGATGGAAACCAGTGGCCGTGAGTGGAATATAAACCAGTGAGTACAAAACATGTTTTAAACTGTTTGGTGATAAAAATTTGAATTGTTAAAACACGATTAAAAAGCAATTAGGTGAGGTCTTTAAAGGTCGTATTAATTAGACGGAGGATCCAAGGGAATGGCTGCAGGGTTACACAAGAACACAACCATTAAACAACCCAAACACTCACACTGAGAAGCTGCATATAAACAAGTGAGCAGCTCCACTGTTCTGTTAAAAGTTTCATGTTCACTCCTCAATTTGATGTCTCACATTCTTTCACTTATCCCTACAAGAATATAAAAACATTATGACTTCACGGTTAGACACAGAAAACCTCTTGAAACAGTGGAGGTGATGAGCAATGTTAAGGAAATAGTAACACCTGCAATATGAAAAGAGATATTTCATCATCTTTCCAGGGAGCTTTTTATCCAGGTTCTGTGTATTTCACCCACTAAGCTCCGCACTGGGAGAAACCACTTACCTGCACGTATCTCCAAATGAATCCCCGACTTGACCTGATATCATAAAACATGTGACCTGCCCAGAAGGCTAATTAAATGTGCTGCTGCTGGAGGGCAACAGGAAGAAACAAATCACACGACTAAATTAATACATAAATAAATAAGTAAGGACTCAGGGACACACGCAGAATGTGGAGGACACACGGCTCTACAATGAATGAACTGCACAAAAGAGTCTTTTATGTTGACTGAAATATTTTACTATCTTCGTGACACTTGCAGGTCAGCATAGGGAATTAATCCAACTAACACAGTATCACACACACACACACACACACACACAAACACACCTCTATAAACAAGCCTAACATTGCATGCACCTGACACAGTGTGGACCTTCATTAATTAAGTAAATGGGCTCTGTTGGGCCCATGGATTGTTCCTGTGGTGTTGACCTCCTCTTTTCCTGTGCAGCAGGTTGACTGCATGCAGCTGACTCCACTCACTCACCAATGGGTGGGCAAAGATGGTGAGGGGGGGGGGTGGGGGGGGGGTGACAGCGAGAGAGAGAGAGAGAGAGAGAGAGAGAGAGAGAGAGAGAGAGAGAGAGAGGAGAGAGAGAGAGAGAGAGAGAGAGAGAGAGAGAGAGACTTGTGCAGCTGATTCTCCTTTCTGCTGGAAAGAGGATATGACTTAATCTCCTTGTCTTCTTCTGATCAAACCTCTAAACCCAGTTTAATTGTGTGATTTGTGATGAAGCCTGGTTCTTCTGCAGTTTAGTTTTGGTTAACACCAGCATTCATTGATTCAGTTTGATAATAAAAACTCTTCTTCTTTGTTTTATGCCCACGTTTGTGCTTTGAAGGCCACATAGCTGTTAACTCACCAAACTAGCAGAAACATCCACGCTCCTGAAGAAGATAAGAAGATCTGCATGTGTTCAATGGCTGCTAAAGAACTTATTTAATCCTGAACATAATTTTCAAACAGTGAATGAACCGAGCCGGCAACCAGAACATTCATCTGACTCCCAGAGTTACCTTCACTCTGCCAGTTACCCCCCCCCCGTCGTAATTCCAGCTTGTAAAACTGACTCCCATCAGCGGAGGAAATGAGATTTCTTGCTTCCGTGGGAAATAAAAGAGTTGAACCTAACAGACTGAGAGACGTTGTTTATGTGCTTGTTTCTTTTTGCAAACTCCCGTCTGTAACTGGATCCTCTCACTTGATCAGATCACGACGAGCACTTTGAATAACGTAAAGATAATACGACAGAAAAGTCATCTAATTAAAACCTGTTGTCTTCTGCTCGGCGCCCACACACCGACGCCTGTGACTCATCTGATGATTGCCTCCTGTGACAAAGTAGCACCTGACATCATCCAGTTTGATAACGTTTCAATTCAGCATCACACTGCAGCGCCGCGGCCGAGCACATTAATAACAGCGGTGATGTTAATAATAAGAGTGAAATAAATGGGCCCCCGGGGGATTTGCTTTTGATTGTGCGTAATGAATTCTGTGGCATGGAGGCTATTCCTCTATTTAAAAAGAGAAGGAGTGGATGGGCGGACGCACACAACAGATTAATGAGTCACACAGAGTTGAACTCCATCTTCAGGCATGTAATGAACCTTCAGTTTTCTGTCCGGCATCGTGTGTGTGAGTTTTTTACTTGTAGGCCTAGCAGGAGCTGTGGTTGGGGGGAGGCGGATTAAGACACAGGCTGACAAAGACAGAAACTGTGGAGGTCAAGATCATTTAATGAGCCCTATTGATGCAATAATTAGAACCGTAGCAGGCTAATGAAGTAATTAATCGCTAAATGTATTTTCACTTTGCCATTTAGACGACATCTGTTAAGTTACTTACCTATTATCTCCGACAATTTGTTGAAGCGCAGGAACGAAGATACTTTAATTGTTTGCGAGAGGTAAAGAAAAAAAGTGTCTCAAAGAACCAAGAGTTTAAAATGAATTCTCCACTTACTGGTTCTCCTGGCTAGAGACATTGTGTTTTTGGGGTTGACCCTCCGTTTGTCGTATTAATGTAAATGCTTTCAGGAAATTTTTATTGCCGGTCAAATGTTTGGTTCTAAACTGAAGAATCAATGTGTTTGAGTTGTCAGAGAAATGTCTAATAGGATCAAATGAAGTGATAATCATCATTAAGTCCTGAAGGTCAAAGGGTCATCTTCCCTCTGACATCATAAGGTTCCACAAGACACTATGTTTATGTAACTCAGGATCAGAAGGGGGGGGGGTGAACCAACATGCAACATGATGTGGATCACACAACATAATGCAGAACACTGATTCACATGATTATCATCATTATCATCGTTTTCTTCTGAATCACAATTCGATGCCAGACAGAGAGTTTACAGTGGAAACATTTGTCTTTTCTCTTTGTGGGTCTATCACCGAAACGGATTCTCTGTACATTACACATAGAAATATTCATCAGTGCAGTTGTCATGACAGCTTTATCATAATTTGTGTGTTTGTGTTTCACAACTAGAAAAATACTGCTGGTACTATGTCTTTGTAATTTGAAGGGTATGTTGCGGACACAGTGGGAATCCGACTGCACAGGATATTTCGGTTGTGTTGTGTGTGTTCTGGGATCAGTTGCCTCCACAACTCTGGTCAATAAAGTGGTGGAGGAGACTGATCCGATAGCAGGTCGGGTGTCTGCTAAGTTTTTCAGGCAGTTTGAAGTCTTTTCCATCTCCTGAACCACAGTCGCTCTTTCCCATTGGCAATGCGTAAAATGAGAAGTCACCTCAGACAAGGCCACAGGGCTAAGTACATCATTTATGTAATGTAATTTAGCCCTATCACATTCTGGGCACGGCTAATTAAACCACATACCTTCCCCCGGTGCAGAAGGAAAAAGGTCAAGGACGAGTCTCCAAATCATCCTGGAGGAAACTTCCCAGAATCAACTGTCTAAATAAGCCGAACACCCGACTCCAACCTCACATATATTATGTTATATTATATCTGTGACGCCTGTCTAACACTTAAATATTATGATTTGTTGGTGCTGAAACCCAATTAGCAGTGATCAAATATTCTCAGCTGTTCCAATGCAAATGGGATGTGCTCTTCTTTCTTCTGAGCTCATGAACAGAATGAGGACATGTACTCAAAGGTTTCATATTTAAAAAAAGATGTTTTCGGATTTACCCAAAATGGATGAATTTGTTTATGTTCACTATTTTCCAGTTTAATCCTTGTGGGTGTAGATGACCCCATTCGAGTTGAATTTGAATATCGGGGTTTGTGGACATTTGGATGAGTGAACTTTCATTTTTCTGTGAACTCTCCCTTTAACTTTGATGAGAAGAAATGAGGAAGAGGAGGATTGATTTCGTGAAGAGTCACACTGATGAGGTGTAGTCGCACCAAGTTTAATCAGAGACGATTGGGATTCACTTACTGGTGAATCAGGCCGACTCGACTCCCCCCCTTTGATCCCTGTTTCAGCTTCAGCTTCACTAAACGCTAAATCCATACTTGTGTTGTGTTTCCAAGCTCGTTTAGGTGGCAAACCTCCCCCCATGCCCCTGTGAGCTACAAACACACAAACATCACCTTTCTGAGTCTGAACTATTTTTAATTTAATTCATGTGACATGTCTGTGTCTGTTTTGGGATAGAACAAAAACCTGTCTTCAGTAATTGGATGAGTGCATTGATGCTTCCGTGCTCATTATGCACTGCAGCTGTATCACCTCCATACAAGCCTTTACTTGGGCGAGTAGTGATCTTAATTATATTCCCCGTGTGTCAGATTGCCACGGAAACTACTTTCCTGTTTATTTGTTGCTTTGGTAGCCATCAAACCAGCTCGCAAACCAGATCTCAAGTTAATTAGTGAAGCAATGGTACACGGCTCCTTCTCATTTTTCATTTGTAGCACTTTGCTACAGCAATTAGTGAGTCTTACATCCAGAACACTGCTGTACCAGCTGCTCTGTGCCTCTCTGACAGCCCAACTCACAACTCAAAGCATATTGTTCACAGAAGCTCTTAAAAGTTAAATCATATCCTATAAAAAAAAACCATCTCACATGACGTGGGAGTAACTTTGGACGAACCAGACGTGGAGTGTTTCATCTCGTCTGAACCCGGTGCTGCCTCAGCTTTATTTAGAACATGTTTTCAGATATAATGGGTGTTAAGCAAGGGGGGGGTGGGGGGTGGGGTGGGGTGGGGCGGTTCTTGTGAGCTTTTTGGATTATCAGCCAGACAATCTTGACGGGAGGCCAAGGAACAAATTGAGCTGCATGTCATGTTATTTTTATTCTGAAAGTTTGAATTTTCGTTTTAACACATTTCATTTTTTATGATTTGTAAACCTAACGCCACACAAAGAATATTACACATCTTTTAAATACAATAAATTCAGTTTGACAAGCAACATGTTTCTTTTTGTTGGTTGCAGATCATTTCTAAAACTTCTTTCTTCCCACCAGAGCTTGGCTGAGACATCCTGTAGATGTTTTCAGTGTGATCGATAACAGATGCGTCCCACTCCCACATGTCAGGGTGTCTGATAATGACTCAAGAGAAAGTGATGCTTAGAAGTAAAGCTTTGCCTTCGCCTGTCCCTGTCATCGTGGCAGTGGGAAGTTCCCAGTCACGGCTTCCCCCCCCCCACACGATCCAACTCTCTGCACTGATCTGTCCCTTATGTGTCTTTATGAGTTGTGTAGATGTGTTTCGTACAATTATTTAATCTTATATTTGCTTTGGCTTTTCGGTGGCTGTGTTCTTCGCAGCCCGGGGAGACAAATTAATTAGAACTGCTCATCCTGCACCACTGGCATCCCTGCTTTATTTAACTTTGAATACTTCCAATCCATATGAAGGAGAAGCATCAGAAATAGAGTTCAGATTAGCAGGGACAGAATGTACACAGTCCTTTAGAGCAGGGGAAGGCAAAGTGGGGTCAGGGACCCCTAAGGGTCCTTGAGGGGCTGCAGGGGGTCCATGGCAAAAAGGAAAATCATTTATTTGTGTTTTTCTTATTTAAAGGAAGCTGTATCCCTCCACTGGAACTGTATTCCTGGCTTAAAGGAGGGGAAAGCAGAATTTAAATCCCATACGACAGAAAATAAAGATAAATGAATAAAATGTGGAAATCCAAAATGACCTAAGGCTTTGAATTTGAGGACATGGAGTCTTGAACTCTTTTTTTTGTAATCTCAACTACAGCTTAGCCCTAGGTATGGTCTTAAGTGTCAGAAAAGAGCTGGATGCCAGTTTGGCAGGAGAGAAAACCTCTTGAAGAAATCCTGTTCATCATGAAATGTGAGAAATTGAAGTGACTAAAGCGTTATAGAAGAGCTGTCCAGCATCAGAGAGACAGACGGAGATCTGAGGCTCTTTTTTGACCGAGCAGTTATTCAATCAGACGAAGATGAGATGATGTTTGATGATGTTTCTTTTTGAATGAAAGAAGTGTAAGATTTATCAATGGCTCCTTTCTGGATTGACTGTGGTGCTTTGGATGGAGGACAGACATTAAACCGTAAAACTTTCACACCAGAGAAATTTGGTTCAGGTTAATAAAATTGGAGAATCCACACAGACCTTCGCTGGTTCTTTAATCCTGTTGCCATGTCTTGTTCCTCAATCTGCTTGATGTCCAGCAGCAGAATTAGCAGCAGGGAGAAATGATGACATGCCAAAAGGACGAATTCAAAAGGCCTTTCTACGCCAGCCGCCCCAGGGAAGGATTTTACCAAGAAGTTCTTTCACTTTATTTTATAATTTGTCCTATTTTGTCTCAGCCAAAAAACCAAAGAGCTTGATTATTGATACATTCAAGGAGGTCCTATCTGCGACCGGCACAAAGCTCAGCATGATGCAAGTGTCTTTCCAAGTTTCTGATGTAATTTTCTCATTCAGCACCGATTTCGTTTAAATAGCAAATCCCTCAGAGCTCCCACGGGGCGGGGGGGGTTGCTGGTCTTAAAAGGAAACGTGGCCAGGTGCATTGTTGGCACGTTGTTGTCTCCGGGGCAGACTGCCACGCCAACATCTTTGCTGCAATCGCAAAAAACAAAACAAAATCAATCCAATGAATCAATCATCTAATCCAATGCCCCGGCCTCCTTTTCTTTCCGGTCACACCTGCAGACCTAGCCAGCTACTCAGACTTGTTAAAGAAAATTATGTTGTCTTTCCAAGTTGAAATCTTCTTCTGTGTGTTATATGTGAGTGGCTCCTCTTTTTCATCCTAAGATATTTGTAATACTTCATTTGTGTGTCCTTCTTGTGTTACAAACATCATCAGCACACCCACTGGCTCGCTGGGACTTTTTGCCTGGCGTACCTTCACACGGGCTCTTTCTCCTGATATGTTACGGGGCTGGCAGGATAACTTCCAGAAATGGAGAGAACAGTTTTTTCCCTGATGACCTCACAGATCTGTCTTTATAACAGCAATCTGCACAGGTGCATCTGCTTTCACTGTTAAACCAGGAAAAGTGGAAATGCAACTTTTGGACTGCTAATCCACGGGGGAATCATGCTACATGTTAGACTATCAATCAAGTCTGAAAATGATAGAGGAGTATTCTACATTGCCTTGCTTCTAGTTTACCAGTGAGTTGCCCCGGTGCTGAATCACTGCCTCCCCTCACATCTTGACTCTCTGTGCAGTGAGAGTGATAGTCAGCAGTAAACACGTCCCGTCCCCAGCCAGATAAGAGTCTCCCCAGCTGTGTAGATCTTATATCTTCCAGGCAGCCACTCTGCTCCTCTGCTTTGCCGGTTGTGATTCCCTGCCAGCACTCGGCAGCCCGAGCGCGCCACAACACCCCCGACATCACTCCTTTCCCAAACACATCATTCACCACGAACCCGATACCCCTGCCCCACCAAAGCCCAGCAGGTCCTTTATTCTGCTTACCAACAAGCTGCACATGGCTGCTGTTTAAAAAAGAATCCCCATGTTGAAGCGTGTGTAGGCGCATACACTCACACACACACACACACACACATACCACATACCACACACTCACACACACACACACACACACACACACACTCACACACTATTTAAAAGACTAATGTGTTATCCCCCGCCATTGTTCTCACTTTTCAAGACACATAGGCCCAGCTATGGCTTCTGGGCTTTTTGGGAAAAATTGAAGTGAAATGAGCAAGACGTTATGAAGAGGAGGGGGCCTGCTGTGCTATCACTCTCTCTCTCTCTCTCTCTCTCTCTCTCTCTCGCCTCTCTCTCTCTCTCTCCTAGTTCTGCTTCATCAGTTGCCCGATCTTTTCATAACTGCCCTCTGTTGCTTGTCCTTTCATTTATTTGTCCAGCAACAGTTTTTGCTTGCATCCATTTTCCTCCCTTATTCTCGCTCCTGATAACTTGTAACACCAAACTCAAACATGTCACATTAGCCCAATAGTTCCCAAGCAACACTGCTAGGCCTTCATCATTGTGTCTAGAAGACTCTGGGGATGGTGGAGACAGAAATCTGAAAACGGATGAAAAATAGACATGTGGCTTTTATTTAAGGCAAAAATAATTTATGACACATTTACAGGCACCGGTGATTTATCAGTAGCTTCAGTCTACCTGGGATTACTTATCTTTATTATCAGGAGTCAGGGGTTCAGCCATATGTGTGGTGACCTCATCCTGTGTTCATTTTTAATCCCTGACATTTGTCAAACAGAACGTTCTCCCTCGCATCTGTTGACAGGAAGCTTCAGAAGCTGGATTCCTGCTCTGTACACAGGAGGACTGATGAACCCCCACAAATCAAAGCACTGCTTTCAAACGGCTTTGATAGCGTCCAGGTCTGTCTGTTAGGGTTCTTGATGAATGAAGGTTGTCGGTTCATCACAAGGAAGTCTCAGCTAAGGGGCAAAGTGGACAACCGCTCACATCTATCATCATACACATTTAGACGTCTGGGGCACCAGCTGGTGAACTGGGGGCTCCCAGCAGGTCAAACCAGTACATGGACCATAAGGAAGCATGTATTATGCATTTATACGCCTGTGGAAAACATGTGTTGTTGTATTGAATCTAAATTAGCACCTGCAACTGTGCCCAAAAAATAAACTCCTCTTTTGAGTCTCAATTGATTGACGTATTCATTTTGAGTAGAGAGAGAACTTTACAGAGTGAGTTCAAGACCCTGAAGTATAACAGAAGCAAATCCAACCCAGAATGAGCAAATGCTTGACAGCGGTGGGAAGAGACAGTGTATTGGGGTGAGAGGGTAAATTGGCTAAAGCCCCTTTCACGCAGAACAAAAACAACACACCAGCATCTGGCTTTTGTCTTTTCTCGGAGAAGGGCGCGAGGCTTATTGCTCCATCGGTAACTTCTGTGACTCTTTGCCCTCTCAGCCACAAATTCCATCTTTCTCTCCGCTCATGCAGAACCAGAATAACATTGAGTTGACTTTGGGGAGATTGAAGTAAAAGATTTATATGAAACAACCACTGTAATATAGTCTGGGACCCTCCGTGCTGCTTTCTACTGTTTACTGAACCCGGCCGTAAGTAACCATGGAGTTTGATCATTAAGGACTTTGCATGTAAAGAGAATGATTCCAGAGTTTGTTGTGGATTCCACAGAATCTGATTTTCTAGTTCCCTGTTTTGAGTAAATACACTGAACACTATATATATCTCCACATTATGACAGGTATTTGAAGTTTATCCACAACACTTGACATGTATTTGGGTTTTAATCACAGACCCATACGGTGGCTCTCTCGTTTATGGATATAATAAATGCATCTCTGCAAAAGCTTCCATTTATATGCACTAAATTCAATCAGACACTAGACTGGTCTGCAGACGACCTTCCTCTAACCAGCAGAACGTTTTACCCCACACACACACACACACACACATGACTTCCCTCTGTCCACTATCCTCTGCTCTTGAAAATCCCAGCCCCAGCTAAATAATTTATTGTTTAATTTCGTAAACCATCCTGCAACGCTACAAACAGGTATAATTTCCTTCAGGATATCAGACTCCTATCTGATCAGCATGCTGGTGCACATCCTAACTGGTGTTGCAGACAGCAGCCCATGATGCTCTGTTTCCCCAGGAGGCTCCAGTCCTGCATAACTGGGAAAAATAAACATGAAGCAGTGTGCTTGACTCCAGCGGAATGCTCTCACCAGAGCTCTGTGAAAACAACCTTAAAGATGCTTTGACTTACAACCTGATCACCGGGTTGTGTTTCAGTAATTCTAAGCAGGTATAGATACTGGTTCCCAACACAGTAGATCTATTATCAGTGTTTGGCAACTTTAACTTTTCTCTATGTGTCACACCTCATGGTCGTGGATCAGCATCACGCTATTGGCTGTTCCTGGTGAAGGTTGTTGGTCACATCTCCTGCTCACATCAGCAGCATCAGTCTCTGAATCTCGGCTTTTAAGATATTTTCTCATCATTCTCAAATATGCCTATGTAAACATATCTGCCGGGTATGTGATGCAAACTGTGTGTTTTGTGCTAATTAGCCAACTATTCAGCTCATATACTACGAAACTACTTTCCCAATTATGTTATTCTGGTTGTGTGATCACAGGCTGGATTACACTCAGAGAATTTTTGTAGTTTTTTTCTTGTTGAAGAAATGAATGAAGCGCTACATTTATAATGAGTAGGAGCTGGGTGAATATAGACTGTCAGAAAAGAGACTGGTTCTCATCCTGTGGTAAGACTTAGTTAGTAAAAAGTACTTTGGTTAAGATAAGGGAAAGATGGTTGTTTTGTTTAGATAAGGTTTTGTCAATGGGGGTGTGGGCTTAGTTTACATAATACCATCAATAGTCAACATCTTTTAAAGCATCTCACGCCCTCAGCTCCCATAATGGTTATTCAGTCATTTCACTCTTAATTAGCTTCCAAATAGAACTGACCAAGAGACCATTTGTGTTAATGTGTGAGAGAGAGAGAGTTATCTTTTTTATATTCTAATTTATCATCTTCCAAACAGGACTCGTCTCTCTCTCACTCTCTCTCTCTCTCTCTCTCTCTCACTCTCTCTCTCTCTCTCTCTCTCTCTCTCTCTCTCTCTCTCTCTCTCTCTCTCTCTCTCTACAGGCTCTGCTGACGAGACTGTTATCTTATCTGCGATGAGATAACATAACAAGAAAATAATCTTCCTCAATAAGCTGTGTTTACAGCCACAGAATCATCTGCAGGGGGCGAGTGGAACAATGATTCAGGCCTGAGACATTGACTCCATCCCAGGTCACCCACACACAAACTCATCAGACCAACAATTCTTTAGGTTAAAGCCCAATTCATGCTTCTGCATCAGAGCTACACCATAGCTAAGATGTAGCCTACGATGAGCCCCACCTCTCCAAGAATGTGACTACGCATCAAGTTGAAGGTTTTGAACAATATCGGCAGGGAGGTCGCACAGTGCATTAAGGGATTGAAGAACCTGAAGAACAAATATGTTCACCTCCTAAAACAAGTAGCTTCAAGAAGTGGGGACCCAGGCGGAGTCCCAGCCTTCTATGTGTTTCTCTCCTGGCTCCCACAACCAGGCACCTGGACACAGAATCAAATATGAAAAGGTAAATATACCATGTTCTCTGTATCCTACTCTGCCAGTCCATGAATATACACAAAATATTTTACCTGTGTCTGTAAGTACAACGACTAATAACTTAAAGATTTTGCTCTTTCTCTCTTTTATTATCACAGGATGAAAACGAGTCACTGGAGCCACAAACTAGACATTCCCTCACCACCATCATCACCATCAAGCAGTGAGGTCATTGAGAACCAGCACCCACAGCCGCTGCCTCTGTCCACTCTGTCTCCCAGACCAAGGCCGGCACAGAAAGGGAAGCTTCCAAAGCAGGTGGCCCAGCTTGAAGAGAATCTTGTTTTGCAATATTTGTAAAGACAGTTTTTGCACAAAAAATGTAATAACTCTTCCTTCTGTTCAGTTGGTTACCCTATATGTCACCCTTTAAATCCGTGTATATCTTGGATAAAGAAGCCTCTTACAAATACCTTGAATCTTGTATCTACACCTTTGCACCTTGTATTGTGCACTTTCCTACAAACACACAACAATGGCATTGAGTTTGTAAATAGTTTTAAAAATAAGCGGTGATAGTTTCCCATCGGGAAGCAGACTGGAAACCAGAAAGACACTCAACACAGTGGCATAGTAACTGTACGGCCACTAGGGGCAGTGTGAATTCAGAGAGACACATGCACAAGGATCCACAACTATGAGCTAATAGCTACGAGCTAACTGATACCAGACTATACATTTGTCCACAATGTCAAACAGGAAGGAAAATTAGCCAGAGACAAACTTGTGACATTGTGACCAACAAATATTAAAAAATATATATGTTCAGTTCAATCTTTAATTTTCAATTTTACTCGTGAATACCAATTTTATAATGTATTTATTTCAGGAGCTGGTGGAGGCTATATGTAGACTATACAGTGGTAGCAAAAACAATATACAGGTTATAATAATGTCCTCGTTAATAGAGCATTCGATGTCTGACAGAGGTTTTCCAGTTCTCTCTCTCTCTCTACTACTTGCTGGTTGCCATTCTCACTGTTCTGACCTCTCACCATCAATAGATAATGGTTTGGAATGAGGACCAGTATCAAAGGTAAAGTGGAGTGTGAACGCTCGGGTCCAAACCTCCCTGAGGCCGGGGGGGGGGAAGTGTTAGTGCTCCCAACAGGATGACAGCCGGTGATCAATAACTCATCAGTGATATCTTTAAAAAAATATAATATGGTATTGACGGGGATCAGCTACAGCAGGGGGGAGATTTGGGAGCCCTGGGAAATCCATGTTGTGTCTGAAGCTTCCAGACCAAAATCTTTCTCTGACCTAAAACTACAAGTGTCTGAAGATGTGTGTCAAAATACAGACACGAGAAAGAAAAAAGATGAAACCGCAGAATGACATTCAAACACTTTTGTGGGCTCAAGTGTGTTAGCTGCAGTCAAGTAGGTTCACCGGAGTCGTCTGTAAATAGAATGTAATGGAGCGTTTTGTGTTGGAAACGAGACTAAGCAGCTTCTCTGTCGCAGCCAGATGTGTCGAGCGGAGAGGAAAACCGAATGTTTCATATCCCTTCACACGGCATTAGCATATCAAAGCCGTCCGTGTTGTGATATCATTACGCTGTTTGAAGTGGGCAAGTGTGGGGGGGGATTATTTGATAAACAAATCATGGGGACTCTGGAGTCTGACGCCAGGTATTTCACACGTTCCTTTGGTCTCAAGCGCCGGCTTCAGGCTGAATTTGCATCACAATAGCCTCCTCGCGAGTGAGCCTCAAACAAAACGCACTCATTAGGAGTCCGGTGGCAAAAGCCAATTTAGTGGGTGATTATGCAGCGAGACGCTCTTTAAACTCACTGCTTCTCCCGGAATTCATAGGGCATACTAAACCAGTCGGATCAATGTGCTGGAATTTAATACAATCCCTACTGGGACTGCAGGAGGAGATAGTACAGTGGGAGAAGGGGAGGTTTCACAGGTGAAACAAGGCGACTGCAGCAGGAGCCTGTGGTTCTACAATACTTTGAGAATATGGAAGCCATAGATTATACAGTACATAGGGTCCTTACAGATGTGCTCGTGGTTTCCAGGCACAGATGTATAGCTGCATAGTGCGGTGGAAAGAAGAATTCTCAGAGCTAATTTATTCAGTCAGGAAATACAACAGAGAACATAAGAAAAAATAACAAAAGAGTAAATCTAAGAGTATAATCGAGAATCTATCAGAATACATCAGAGTCTATATTCAGCTGAATAGGACAGAGTTCTCCAGACCTCAGTGTGATGCAGGAATCTGACCGGGAGGAGGTCACTCCTTCAGATATTTATGATATTCTGGTCATACCACTATCGTCAGGAAAAGGAAAACCAGTTCATCCATGGTCCGTCCACCAGCTCCCACGGAATCAGCACTGAATCAGCGACAGGTCGAGGTATGTTCATGCTGAAAAGGTAAAATAAAACATGTAGAAAAACATGTAGAAAAACATTAAATACAAGGTATAGAAGACAGTTAAAATCCCCATTACATAAAGATTCAAAATATGAGAGGTAAATTATACTTCCAACTGTGGTAGGAACTCATAAGTCATAAAAGGAAAGGCTCATTGCAAGCTCCAGGTTTCCAAGGAGACATCTCCAATGTCTCCAACTCAACAACAAACAGTAGAAAACCAAGAGATCTAATCTCAGTACACCAACTTTCTAAATCGCCTCTGGTGCAGATCATTCAATAGAGTCCTGCAAGCATCACCTGCCTTAAGTCGCCTCTTATTGGTTAGTTTGGATGATAACAGCAGAGGAAGCCAATCATAGGCAGACTAGGACAAATTATGACTAGGTCTGTGTATGTCCTGGTGGAATAAATACCCTATGTGTGTCTATAACATCACATCACTACTCTACGTGTGTGTTATGATATTTGATGGTTTTATCTGCAGCTCTTTATGCTGACATCTTCACCTGACCTCGAAAACCGCCCACTCTGGATGCAGTTCTTTTACCTGCACTGACTGAATGCTGATGTTGTTTGTTTGTGGAAGCACCATATGTCACACCTGTGGTATTCAACCTGCAGGCTCCTGCGGCGAGACTCATGCATTAGTGATCAATCATTCATCTTTATCATGGTGCTTTCAGGGGCCTTGCAGCGGTGGTAAATCACGAACTTGGCAGCGAGAGGTGGCACCGACTCCTCTTGGACGAGGGCCAGCTGCAGAGGAAATCAAACAATTATTGGAGATGTTGTGTTTGGAGTGGGAGGAACTCCTCCGCCAGGTTCAGTGTGTACGTGCTCTCCTCCTCCTCCTCCTCGGCTGGACCACGGCAGCGAAGGCCAGCCCGATAAACGTGAATGGCTAGCAGGCACGGCTGCCAGCTTAGCACCTTTGTTGTACACACACAGCAGTTTTGAACTGTGTCAGTCAGTTACACACATTGATTCACGCTTGGTCCAACCACATACTAGATTTTGACCTATAGTCTTGTTATTAGAATTCTTGCTTTTTAACCTTGTGAACCTGAATAACGAAGAAAGCATCGAGTTGAGCCATCTGACGTTCTATAAACAAATGGAGCAAATGCATCCCCATTAATACAATTAGGGAGAGCAAAGTTTTAAGTAAGATAAATGTACTTGGCAAGTAAACAGCCAAGGCAATGATCATTTCATTATTTCTACAAACCTAATGAAAGTTCACCTAAAAATGAAAATTCACTAATTTTCTACTCACCACAATATCAAAGTGATGCTCATTGCTTCCATCTATAACTCATCTATATATATACACATGCATTCATACATGCATAGGGTTTAAAGCCAAAGTTAATTGAATGCTGGAGTGACACCAAATGTGAAATCACAGCATATTAATTTAAGGATGCCTGTCTGGAGCTGAAGAGGATTTACAATCCCAGCTGGGACTGTGGTGCTCACACATTCAAAACCTCTAAATTCCCAGTAGCTTCTTGATAAGAGCCGAACAGAGCTGATGGGCAGAGGGCACCGGCGGCAAACAAGACAGGAGGAATGTGTACGAGACACACGTCTAATGGGAGAATCTCTAAATAAACCTCCAGGCTTGTTTCTTCCCGTGGTGCCGCTAGGTAATTTAGCCCAGATAGAAATCCATAAATATGACAGATGAAGAAATGATGAGGAGTGATGCCTCCACCTGTATTAAAACCACTGAACTGAGCGAGGCCTCTCCATTTGTCATCCTCTCCTCAAACACACACTGAGAGATTGCCAGAGAGGGAACACTGGGTTCGACACACTGGTTTCGACACACTGGGTTCTCCACAGGTGTGTCATTAAAAACACTCGTAAACAGACCCGGGTAAACGCAGGCACAGAAAGAATGTTCTTCAGATTGAGCAATATGTTTCAGATGATTCCTTCCATTCACTTTCATATACTTCCAATTTACAACAGCCAGCGTGTTTCTATCAACATGATGAAGAAGTCGTTTTTATTTATTTTTTTTTGGGCACAGCTGCCAAACAGTCTCCAGTAGAACCAACTGTTATTGGCCTCCTTGCCATTTCTCCTGCTGGTTATCCTGCAGTTGTGTGTGTTGTTTGTCCTTGTTTTTTGACTTTATTCCTGTGTGTGTGTGTCTGTGTGTGTCTGTTGGATTCTTGATTCCTGAGGTCCATCCTCCAATCCCCTCAACAGGCCTCCTGTGGGACTTGAGCTTGGTTTCCTCCACACTCCAGTGGTTGTGACGCTCCGGCCTCTCCCCGCCTCTTGCTTCTCTTCAGCCTGTTCTTGTTCTCCGCTCTATTTACGCCCTGTTTGCCTCAGGTTCATCATTCTACACCTGCCACGTCCAGCCAGCCGTGGTTTGGACTGGTTTCAGATCTGTTTGTGTGGCTGCCAGCTCTGCACCCAGGAAATCCGAGCTGTGGAATTACTCCAACTCATTCACCTTGTCACAAACTTAAGAGTCCTCTTCTGTGTCCATCTGTGTGTCCTACATCAGATTTTAAATGTTTGAACACTATTTGTGATGAATATTTGTACGTCTGTATCTATGCAGCTGAAACATCTGGGTGGTCTGGACAGAAAGAATTGAAATAAGTCAACAATACATGTTGTTTTTTTTAACAATCAACCAAACCAGGACTTTGGCAGAGAGTTAATCTGATGCACCATAAAGTAAATAGCGCATGATTCACTTGTCATTATGTAAAACCAATGAGCGAACTGCACAAACATCCCGGCTGCATCCCAGCAGCTCTGTTAGCATGCAGAGAC
Organism: Pseudopleuronectes americanus; assembly: GCA_038501795.1. Lineage (NCBI taxonomy): Eukaryota > Metazoa > Chordata > Actinopteri > Pleuronectiformes > Pleuronectidae > Pseudopleuronectes > Pseudopleuronectes americanus. Next base: position 18,868,641 of record CM076727.1, read on the forward strand.
CAAAAGCACCTGAGATAGTTTGGTTTTGTACTTTTGCCACTTCATAGAATCCACATGAATTAGCAGCAGCTAATACGATTAGCTGGGAACAGTCAACAGCTCATTTCAACCTGATTAAAGTTGCAGCTGTTGCACTTTGAAAGCTGCGTTCTTCTTAAATGTTTAATTTTGGTGGAAAATGATAAATGATTCGGCCGTAATCCAGGTGGCAAATACATTTTTCTTATCAACATAATTTCCAGGAGACAGAGCTGCACTCGCTGCGCAGCTCATGAAGACCCCACGAATATGAGATTAAAACCGTAAAGATTTATTCACCCAGGTTCAGCAGTGTTCTGGAAGGGAAACAGTTTACTGGGTTTCACTGTTTATCTCAAGGAACACTTGACCCCCCCTCTGTCTGCGGTGCTGCAGGTAGCAGAAGAGAACAGCAGGCCTGGGAGCCGGGGACTTCACCAAGGCCTGATCCCTGCAGCTCCAGCAGCCGGGTCCAGCACCTCTGAGGGTCTCCATTCAATTAACACCCAGCTGTTCTCTACAGCCATGTGGGGATCAAGGCCACCTTGGCCCTCCTCCTCTTCTTCTACAGCATCCTACAGGAACACACCACGCTGTCCAGCCCCCCACCCCCCCCACCCCCCAGTGTATAAGCCAAGCTAATTCTTCCTTTTCAGCCATGAATTCATCCATGGTTGTTTTTCTCTTCTTCTTTTTTTTGCTGCAAAAGAGAACACATGCAAGTGCAGCTTAAGTTTCTGTGAGATCCCAAATCTCTGGAATCACCTCTATCGTACAAACACCAAGTGTCTGTTCTTACATTCTGTCCAAATTGTCAAAGTGAGAGTGTTCTGACGATTATAATATTCTAAATCTGTGACTGTGTCTCTGGTCACACTTTTTTAATCCGCATAAGAGAGGAAAATCCCCTTTAAAATATAATATAGGACGATTAACATTTGCCAAATGGAATTTCCTTTACACACAGTCACTACACATAGAATTTTAGCGTTAGGTAAGCAAATGATGGACAACACTAGAGGAGTTTGTGTGAAATCTAACGCAACGAGAGGACAGGCGAGGAGGCAGACGTTAAGAAGCGTTGACAGATGGGACCGGCTGGATCACAGCCATGTGAGGCCGGGTAGGTGAGGAGCTGCTCGCCTGCAAGTGCAGAAGAGGGTCTGACCTAATTGACGGATTTAGTACAAATTTTTAAACCCTTTTGCCAAGCCCTGAGGCTCTTACATTACCAAGGGGCACGAGGGCAGAAATGGATCCAAAAACAGAGGATGGTGAAGATGGAAACTACCAACCCGGTCATGGCTTCTGTGTGTGGAGCCAAAAACGTGAATGTTTCCATTTTACTTTAGTAAATATTGAAAACCTGCAGCTTGTTGCAGAGCAAAGGAGGAGATTCAGTCCCTGGGCTGTCAAGGAGCTCCAGTGAATCAAGTGAATGACGGCATGTGATGTGAGATTCTAACTGTCTTCAGCTAAAAAGCCCCAAATCTCTAAACTAGTCAATAAGTAATCGTTGTCAATCACTACACACAACAGATTGATCTGTCAGTCTAGGGCATTTAGTATTTCTGCTGCCCCAAGGTGGCCTTGGTAGGCAATTGCTGTTTATTGTTTATATATCAAATAAAACATATTTGCCATGCCTTTGTGTGGTATCTGAACACAACACAACAGTGTCTATATTACCATCAAATTCACTTAAGCATTGTATATCAACATATTGGATGGAATCATACACAAAACATAAATTCTTGTATATAAAAATATGCGTTATTTACAATAAGAACCACAACCAAGCTCAACAAAGCATTTTCAAAGTTAAAAATGTAAATGTGGGCTGTTAATGTGAAAATAGAATTGTTAAATCGATATAGTTAGTTCAGCCTGTAAAGCAGAATTTACACATTTAATCCGTTTCTCAATACAACAACAAATTTGGAAGATATTGAGTTTCCATCAAATTCTTTGAACGTCAATGGACTCTATCACTGAGCTCAGTCTTTAACACAACTACCTTGGAGTCGGTTGCAGTCACACGAGTCAATTTTTTCCAGTTAAAGAACAGGTTTTGAGAGGGAGCTTGTCTGAAATCAGATTTAAAGAACCTAATGCCATCTCCCTCTTTGCTTTGTCCTTGGCTTCCTCCCTGTTCATTTATCTCATCTCGACAGGGATCGATAGATACTACAACCATATCCCAAACACACCGACAAATGTCTCACTGGTAATTCTTAGCGCCGCCTGCAGATAAAGGGGGCCATCGTTCTATCGCTGATGTCATCTCCAAAACGACTAATCATCCGTCTGTGGGTTGTGCCGGGGGAGGTGTTTTGATTGACAGGTGCGCCCAGCAGGGGTTTGTCCCGGGGGCTGGACCTAGATGGAAGGAATAGCGGATAAAAAAAGGCTGAGCAAGTGTTGCTGCATCTTTTAATCCCATTTCAACACTTTCTTGATGTGAGTCTTCAAAGCAGATAACCTCATGTTTGACTCTCCATTGTTCACTGTCTTTTTCTTCTTCTTCTTTTTTACTCACAGCTGTCAAAGCTGAGGTTTAGTGTGATGGGGCCTCATATTCAGTCTTTCAAAATAAACTCTATTTCGCAGGTTGATAATGTGTCTGGGAATTAAATGTGACACATGCTGCTAACAGGGAAAAATGTATATACGCAGTCATTACAGGTTTCAAATCAAATAGTCCATTAAGCCCTGTCCACGGACTGCAGAGGACTTCACACAGCTCTCTGTCCTTCCAGCATCTACACGGAGACAGAGCCAGTGTGTCGCTGCCTGTGACACGAGAGAGAAAAGACATGACAACCACACTTTTTCCCATTTTCCGCCTTTGCCTCTCCGTGCTTGGTTCTCACCGCGGAGTCCTGCCACAGCTCCCATCCATCATCCCCTCTGAACGTGATCATCAGCCTCCGTGCTTCTTTAGTCTGCTGGTCCCCACAGGAGACCTCCCTTCCACTTCCCCACTCTCATCCCCTCCTCCGTCTTATCAGTCTTATCAGTTCCTGATTCCGCCCCTTGCATCCTGAGATGTCCGCCCACACTTTGTCACTTGTGGGATGAAATGTGCAAATAATCATAATACAAGATATGACATTATAATAAAAGTTTTGGATTAGAATATGACTTTATGTATGGATTGAACGTTTGACTTAAATATATAAACTTGGCTGAACTAAAAATTGCAACTTTCGCCCTTACAATTTTTTGGTCCTATTTTGCCTTTATTTAGAACAGTGCAAGCGTGAAATGGGGCGAGGGAATGGAGGTCTCTCTCTCTCTCTCTCTCTCTCTCTCTCTCTCTCTCTCTCTCTCTCTCTCTCTCAAACACATTGACTGGCGAGTCGGTGGACATTTAAAACATCCACGACATTTTCACTGTCCTCTCACATCAAATCCTCATCGTCCCAGTCGATCGAGTCTCACCTCATCACGAGTAAATATGTTCTTTCAGTAACAGGCACACATAATAAGTTTTCATAAGACATGGCACCTTGAAGACATCAGATTTAATTCCATATATTCAAACTTTCATTACATATATGTAGGTTATATAACTTCCTAAATAGAAGCCTTATATAGAAGTGTGTGTGTGTCAATATCTTTATGTGTGTGTTGATATCGATGTATAAATATCAACACACACTCACAATCCATTTCACCTTTAACTTTTAACCTCTCAGCAAGTGCAGATGATCCCACCTCATCGCACAAGTCCTTTTTAAAAAGTGAAACAATAAGTTGAGCTGGAAGGTCAGAGGTCGGCAGACAGTCTGATAAATTCAGTCAATGCTATAAAAGAGCAGAAGAAGAATACAGCTGCCTGCCAGAGAGTCGGGGTTCAGACACTCCTGCAGCAAACCAGACAAAACACATAATGGATGTGTCAACAGAGCGAATAAGTTATTGTCGCATGTTCCTCGGGAAGGGGGTCACACAGGTAGATTCTGTTTGTGTGCTGACAGTGATTGAGTGCCTTCGGGAGCACAAATCAGTTTTTTCGGAGACACCTTCCTTCTTTCTTTATCTTTGTGGAGTAAACAATCTGTGTTCATGATCCTCGGTGGAGGGGTTCAGCGGCTCAGGGTGAGAGCTGAGTCACCCTCTGTACCCAGGTGATGTTTGGGAACAGCTCCAAGGGCTTTGGAGGGGATCTCAAGGCTCACAGCCTGGAAACAAGAAAGCAACACTTTTTTTTAATTTTGATATTTTATTGATTTACTTATGTAATTATTTGGCGGGAGGCGCAAACCAACAGGCTGCTGACTCAGTCTCACCGGTCTCAGAGGTGTTAGGATTCATTTATGCTGTTTAGGCATCTTTTGCTTTTATCGTATGTCCAAAAAGTTCCCGTGGAGTAGAAATCGTGTTCAGTTTTAATGAAGTGTTGGAACGTGATGACACAGAATACATGTTTTAATGGGAAGCTGCCAAATCGTGGAGCTTCAAAGCTAATTAAGTGACTAAATGTGAGCTATAAACAGAACGGGGTTTAAGGCAGTGATAACCAGAACATTAGGCTTGTATGGCAGTTAATTATGTAGTACAGTAATACAGCCACAGCTCTAATGCACAAGTACTTGTATTCTTAGTCTAATTAGACAAACGTGAGGTTTACAAAAAACCCACAACTGACATATGTTGTGTTGGTTTCTGTGTCTGGCCCCAAACATATTGATGGAAAGGAAGATAAACGTTGCTCGGCTGGTTTAGGACGAGTAGAATTTTGTTCTGCATCGTATAGGAATACAATATTTCCCATCTGTTGTATTTTTTGATTGATTTAAATCATTTCAACCCCCTTAATTAATCTGGCAACACGTGCGAACTGTCTCTGCACAAACACCGACAAACTTGGCGTCTTTGTGTGAACACTGGTTTAGGAAAAGAAAAAAAAATCCCTCATTATACAAACCCTGATGGGAACCACAGCTGCCAGTTTGAAGGAGCCCTTCAGTTCCACAAAAATCTCTCCACTGCCAAGTTGAGTCGACTGACATCTTCACAGACGACGGCACAAAAGCAGCCGATGTGAGTTTTTACTTAACAACCACCAGGAGTCATGCAGCTGGGCCCCGATTTTAAATATGCATTCATTTGATTTCATCTGGAACCAGAGGGAACATACTGATCCACTTTACAGACGCTAATCAGCTCAAATTAAATAATTTTTTTTTGTCGCTAGCGCCATCACAGCTCTCTGGTGGAGGTGGGCCTCTTTTATTTAGATATGTTAATACCCATCAACGAACTTACTTGTACTGCTTTGTCTTCTGAGAGGGAAACAGTTACTATTTGTTTTTATCTTTTTTCTGACTGTGAATAAATCGATTAAGGAGCAAGCTCATCAGGCTCGTGAAGTTAGAATCAGTAAAAGAAGCCATTAGAGCTTGACTGTTGTTTATTACATTATTTTATTTTACATATTCATCAAAACATATAAAAATTGTTTGTATTGAATTATGTTTTACGTGGAGAAATAATTCATTTCTACAGTAAAGTAACTAGCAGGGGCCGGCCAAAGGATTTTGTTGGCTCGAGGCATTGAGGGGGGGCCAGAAACATGAAGTTGGGAGGGGAAGTCGATACCCCATTGATATCTCCGACTTGTTAAAGGTAAAAAAGTAAAATTTATGAGTAGACCCGTTTTTATGTTTACATTATTTTGTATACAATGGTGGTTGTGGTGTTAGCCAACCAACTCGTGTTTACGCCAGCAGCCTCCTCTCTCATGGTGCATATGTGACACTATAGAGTTTATAAGGATTCTGCCCAGGTAAAAAAAAGTTAAATGGCCTCAAAACAGAGAGGAGAAAACAAAGCGGGACTGTTTTGCAGGTGAATTCGCGGTGCTTCTCTGATTTTTTTTGCAGGGCCAGAGTTTAGTGGTTATCTCAGAGAGGACTGGATACGCTCCGAGGACGAGCCAATGCAGCAGAGCAGCGTTAATATACTGGCTCTCGTGATGAGGAAGACTTCACCACAGAAAGGGTATAAAAGAGATGGTCAGCCGAGAGAATGTGGCTCTGATTACCAGCTGCATACATCAGCCCGTTCTGCACATGCAATGAGCAAGATGGGATGCACACATGCATGGTACCTGGAGGAACACTTACCTATTTTTACCATGGCAACACGTTTGAGCTTAATTTGTAAGGGCAGGACACACATCGAGGTTTTAATATGCTCTAATTTTTTTGTAAATAAAACATTAATGTACTATATACAAAACACCACAATAGAGATTTACCCTGGATTCCTGGAAGACACACATTAAGAACTTCCCCGCTTTATTAAATTCACAACAGTGTTACAGGACAACAGGATTTAGCTTTTTCTTCAAAATGTATGAATATTTTATCAAAAGAGTTAATGGGTACCAGTAACTTGATTTTGTGGAATATCTCATCCTTTTAAAGTTTGGTGTTCTGTGCAGTGATTTTCACCATAAACCTAATTTTAAACATCTCTAGAAAATAAGATAAGAGCTTGTCCATTATTGGATTTCTAGGTTTTACACTATTGCAGAAATACAGCATATCCTTTGGGTTAAAAATGATCAAGCAGTATCATAATTTATGCCATTAAAATAAAACACAGGCGTCAAACACGTAGGGATGGGTGATCAAGGAGAATAGAGAATAACTAAGATGCTATAAGTGTTTCCTTGAGGTTACAACACCACTGTTGTCATGGTTCCGATGGTCCATGAGAGACAGATACTGGTCTCCTGTGTCAAAGTCCTGTGTTTTTGTCCAACTAACAATCAACCATCAAATCAAACTTCTTCCTTTGCCCCCCCGGAGTCATTGTTTACAAGAGGACAGAACTTCAGACTGGACAGCATGTGCCTTTTTATAATAATTCATATCTGCATGCTGCTTGGCTAACACATGGAGCACCGAGCCCGACAGACTTTTCCATTTGTTGCAGTAAATCGTTTAATTATTAGAAAGTGTTGCTGGATGAATCTTAAAAGAAGAAAGTAACATCAATACTTTCAACCCAGGTCCCTTTCACTGGGGTTCTCTGAGTGAACCCTGGACCTCAAGGCTTGAGTGTGTGTGTTAATGGAGCAACACAAGAGTAAAGCTCCTTTCAGACCTGTGATGAACTCCAGAGATCCTCCAGAGTTTCTCCAGTGGAGGCTTGAGAGAAAGCAGAGAGAAGCTTTATTCCACTGAATGTGCTTCTGGCTTCTAGGACATTATGGAGGAATAAACGTGGTGGAAAACATACGAGAACAAAATGTGACACGCTGCTGAGGAACGGAGCCATATTTCATCTTTGAAAAAAATCAAACTTGCCCGAGGATGTGTCATTCGGTCGAGGCAATTAAACATTCTCCAGCTGCACATTATGGCGCTTGTGATACACACACACACAAAAGAAATCGCCCCCTCCCGTAACTCTTTCATGGGGGCTTGCACTGGATTTATTGGTCAGTAACGAGCTCTATCTCTTCCTCTCTTTCTCTCTCTCTCTTCCCACCAACCTCCACGCACTCTCCTAGCAGCTGCATGAACACTAATGTTTAGGCACCATAGAATTGTTCCAGCAGACGTGAGCTTTGAAGCCAATGTTTGCCTCCCACAGCTTCTCATTTACATAAAGACACCTTCTCAGAGGCTGCACACACACACACACACACACAGACACACACACACACACAGAAACACACACACGTAGAGAAGAAAAAGAATATCAGTAGCGAAACCCTCCAACAGATTCATACCTTTTGAACACAGGCTACAGAAATGCATATATTCGCAGTAAACATGCTAATGATCTACTTTGTGTGTAATGTCGTGCGTATACATTCTGTGAGCAAAACCTATCAAAAGTGCACACACACACACACAAACGCACACACAATCTCCCTCTCCCTACTCCCATCTCTGCTGGTGTTCACAATTCCCGTGGAGTTTATGCTTCCTGAACCCAATTATGCCTCACCAGCAAATTAGCCACCATTAGCGGGGCACCAGCGTGCACCACCAGGGGAGATGGAGAGACCTTTAGCTCATCTCGTGGCCCTGCTTCTCTGCTCACCCAAAAATACTGATCAGCTTATAATTCACACTAATGCACAGGGAATTCGCTGCACCTCTCCACCCTCTTGCCACTCATTGTCAAGTGCTAGCCGCCAACGGTGAGACGTAAGGTGGGTGGCGTGGGTTCGGATCCCTCGGTGCGTGCACGCCCCCCCCCTCCCCCCTGTCACGTCAGGAGTGGGTGAGCAGACGTTCCTGCACCGTGTGCGTATTGGTAAACACAGCAGAGGAGACACAGCAGTGCTCTCAGGACGCCATCCTGAGCTGGCACTGGTACATAACTGCGGAGGAAGAACAAGACTCTCTGGGCTCGCGTTAACAGAGCTGTTGATTGCCTTTTGAATCACATTTTACTGCATCAGATGTCTGGTAATTGCGTCTTACTGCCACCGCTAAAGGCTGCTAGAGTCGGAAGACATCCAGCTTCCTTGGAACCGTGTGTGTGTGTTTGAGTGTGTGTGAGGACAACGTGAGGCACAATGTCACTGTGCATCATCGTGACTTACCTATGTTCAAACAAGATGCGGATAATTAGTATCAGAGAAACTCCTCTGCAAATTCACACAGTATAAAGTATCTTAAATATATTTTAAAACTGGTAATAGAGGTGAAATTGCTAAGAAAAGGGTAAATCCAGTGAAAGATGTGGTTCAATGTAAACCAGCATTATGGGCTGTAAACACCCTGTTGTGGTTTTACAAGGAAACTGAAACCATTAATCTATGACAGAGCCATTAGACTTGTCATAGTAACCAGTACAAGATTGTGCATAGTGTTAATAGTGATGCAGTTCTGAGGCCTCAGGCTTGCACACTGTCTATGGGTAAGCTCCAGCAACAACACAAAATAATCAATCACCACAACATCCACACATTTCCCTGCTCAAGGCTATATTTTAATGTCAGTGTTTGTGCTTTTTAATTTATTTTAGATTAATATTTTACCACCACCACAGATGGCAGACTGTTCTACACGGGTCCAAAACAGCTTTGCATGCAGACGGTGATTATGTCTGAGAAGGAAAGGAGGGCAATTCTGAATAAGTGCCTCAACCAGCAAGGGACTGGCAACCACAGTGGTACTGGGAGACACCGGAGACCTTGTGGTTCCTGGGTTCTACTGGCACAGGATCACGTGGGATGTGGAACTGGAACACAAAACTACCAACTCGACTTTTACTCCAAGAAATGGGTTGTTAGGCCATATGTTACACAAACTTTCATTTCAAGCAGATTGACTCAATCAGTCAGATTGACTCAAGTTAAATACAGTGACACCGATGCTGTATCTGAGGTTGTGTTGATCACTAATGACCGATGAAAGTACACAATGTGGGTTTAAATAGTGACTGATTATATGTATTATTAATAGGTTATAATGGAGTTACTAGTATCCACACTGTATCCACGAGGGTTATGATGAACGGTCCTGTAAGTAATTGTATAATCAGATTGTGTGTGTTCCTTTAGATTTGCAGCATGCTTCACTGTCACCGTCCTTTCCACCGTTTTGTAGGAATTATTGCCAAATGTCCCAAACTACAAAATATCCCCACATACACACACACACACTACTAGTTTCTTTATCGAAATCTGAAATCAACCCCTTGGTTCTGTGGTACGTACTGTCGCCCCATAAGAGGATGGTTGACGGTTTGAAACCCGGTCTAGCCAGGTCAATGTACCGATCAATCTAACATGGAGGATGTCAGGTTTATGATCTATACTACCAGCCACTAGGGGGCAAGTACGAACTTAACTTTCGAGGAGCAGTCATGTTGTCCATCTTTAAAATCCGTCAATGGTCTGAATACACCAACGGGCTACAGCTTTCACAAGAGGTCCTGAGAGGGCTGATACCACTGATTCCAAAAGAGCCTTATTCTTTAGTCAAAGGCTCCAAACAGAGTTTTGTTTTGAATTACAAAGTAGCCTTGTTCCATAAGTAGCTTTGTTCTCAGGCTACAGGATGCATCCTTCAATAAGTACTTTGTGTTGTTTCCTTGATCTCAATCTGCATTGAAATAAACCCATAGACAGAGAACAGGAGCAGAACATGAAGTACGTCTGTATCCCTAAGAACTGAATGCATCATAGAATTAAAAGTGAATGTGTATTTCTTCCTACAGAGCACAGATGTTTTAAAAAAAGCATTTCTCATTTTGATCTCAACAGAATTTCCCCAAGCAAACCTCTGGTGACAAGGCAGTTTGAGTCCACAAAGATGTCATTCATCAGAAAGGTCACTGTTACAGTTTATTTCTGTGCCTGAGCACCTGAGCCCCACTGGACTTCACAGACATCTGTCTAGGTTATATTTCCTATAAAGAATGTTTATTTGTTTATTCCTCTGAGTTTTTATGTGACATTCATAAAACCCCCGGTGCATCGGGCTCAGCTGAGAGGTTCAGAAAAGAGGCGTCGGTTTGACTTTAAAGAAAATGTTTCATCCCGTCTTTCGTGTCTAACTTTTCACAGACATGGAAGGAATCTGAAAGGAATCCAAAGAATGTGTCAGACAATGATCAGAAGTTTATAAGTTATATAACTTCTCTAACTTGGAAGGATGTCAACTATCAAAAGTACCAGCAACTCTGTGAAGTGTGCGATTGTCTATTTCTGTTTGTTGCAAAAGTCGTGAGATCATTATGAGGGTGAAATCATTTCTTCTTCCAGTAAACCAGGGCGACTGGAGACGACACAGAGGCTGCGGTGACCCGGCCCGTTAGCAAGGCTGCGTCGGTCAAGTGTCCAATCACAGAGTAACACGGATGAGCACGAGAGGCTGGGAAGGGTTTCACTGTGCGAGTCGAGTGCAACAAAGGATCCCCTGCTGTGTGTTTGTGATCATGTTGAGGATATGGACCTCCTCCAACACATGCTCGGAGAGCTGGGTCTCCGAACCTGCTGCCTGCTCCTCAGTCACTGGCATGAAGACAAACGTCCTGTACAAACAAGCACCAGGGACTGGGAGCTGGATCCACAGGGGTCCATCATTTGATGAAAGAGATTAAATGATTAATTTAAATTTGAAATGGAAGTGAAAACTCATTTGTAGATTAAATAATCTCCTCTGAATTAAAAAGCACAATTTTTCAACTGGCTGAGCTCCAGCATCTGTTTATCCACTTGAACCCAAATATACTTTAAATTCACTAGTCGCCTTCTGTCCAAGAAATCGCATTGTCATGTAATCCCCACTTGAGACAGAGTAAAGCAAGAGAGAGACACACAAGAAATGAACTTTCAAAATAAAAACTTGAAATGACAAACTTCAAAGGGCAAACAAACTCAAACACAAGTAGATGCTGAGTTCATAACATACAAAAAATGTCAACAAAAAAAGTTATTTCATGATTTCGGAGCAGAAACTCATAATCTCACTTTAAGGTAAAACATAAACCATTGTATTAATTTGTCATTTGAGGGCAGATTAGCTAACCTAATTACTTAAGGTTACTTAGCTTTAGTATAATTATTTGCCAAACCAAACCAAACCCATACCTACATCATTATCAATTTATATTATTATAATTCTCTACATAATTATTTGAATAATTCCATCAAACCATCTGGTTACCAAACATGTCCGATTAATACTTTGTGCAGTTTTGCCATAATGGACAATTACACAACATTATGCCCTTTTTATCCAGCTGAAAAGTTTTAAAGCTTTAATTTTAATAATAAGACTGAAAATGCATTCCATACTTTTGAGACACCTACTTCAACTCTACCTGTGAAGTCTAGTTTGATGTTTTATTTTTAATCTCTGTCTCAGATGTTTTCAACTGAACATCTCAACCTACAACTTTTCAACTTGTCACGCACCACATTCCATTGTTTATTAATGCAGAAGAAAAGATTCATAAACACCGGTATGGATTCTCTATATTCTTTTTTAATACCCTGTATAGATGAAAATACGCCCCCTCCCCCCACAACCCTATGTCAGTGTTGAATATTCATCTGAAACACATCTGTCAGCACATGCAGACAGCGGGAGTTCCCCTTTGATCAGGTGTCACGTTGGATGGCACTGCAGAATGAAAATGGGAAGAAAATTAAATTATCCTTTGCTTTGTTGTTGCGTATTAATTATGATTCAAAGTGGGTGCAGCGCTGAATGGTGTTACGATGGATTTAAACAGAATCCGGGGGCAACTGGGTGCGTGTGGCCTGCAGGTGTTAGGGTTAGGGTTGCACACTTGTTCAGGAAGGCGCTGGTACTATAAACCATTTTTTAAACAAAACTGTAAAGTGGTTATTGCAGATTAATGGAGATAAACGAGGGCAAATGGTCAGAGAGACTTCCAGTGACAGGCTTCTCTTTAAAACACGGACATATTGTGTTGGAGGGTTCATGTAAACGCACACACTCATATGTTCTGATGCAGTAAATAACGAGGGGAGGTTCTGTGCACCACAACGTTCTGCTGCTTCCTGCCCTGGAGACAAAAAGTGCATTTAAAGTTTCTTAACCTCATCAACCCATGAAGGACTGATTTACTGTCTCAATACAGAGACCTCAACGCACTTTCCCTTTTACCTGATTAGACCTATTTGGAATGTTGTTTACATTTATTAAGATATAGTGAGGAACATATTTGAGAGTGCTACTGTTTTCATCTACAGTATAATGATGCACGATTGCATCTTCCCATACATATTTACCGTTTGCCCCGGAGCCTTTCATGAGAAGCTCACTAATCAATACCAGCTTCCGTTCCCTCCCTCTTTGTGTAATTTCCAGGACAAGTTTAGGCTGACGTGATATCAGCCGGGGAACAAAGTCACTTTAAAGTAATTCAAACTTTGCCAGAGGCGACTTAACTGTCTGACTGCTCTGTTCTCTGAAGGAGACGAGATATAGAGTTTCTCTTCAGGCTTCAAAGATAACAGCATTTACACATTTGTAAGTTTTGGGGGGGAATTTGTGCATCGTTCTGTGGCTGTGTGTCAAGATTCTATCAGCAGTATCACTATGTGATCACTGCCTTGCTGTGTGCTGTGGGGGGGGGGAGTCGGTGTTATTGCTGGTCCCACGGACCCACAGGGCGAAGAGTTGCAATTATAGCCATCTTCACAAAGTCCAGACGCCTGCCAGCTGCAGTTAGCGACCTGACAGAACATACATGCAGTGCTGAGTCACACGGATTAAGGCTGCTAATGATAGAGAGATCAGGTTTGATTTATTAATTTACTTTTCAGGAAGTCTACTGAGTGGAAACAAAGTCTTAACTCGTTTCTCCCTTTGCGGCTTCTCTTAGAAGAGCAGTGCAAGCACATGTCATCAAGTGGGAACACTCAAGATGTCAGTCCACCTGACAAATGGGTTGATTCCCTGATGCACAGGTGACGTGTACATGCTGGAATGTGTTTCTGATGGGCCCGACCTGTTCAGATCATCCTCCTCCGAGTCGGTCTTGTCGCCCCGGGCTCGGCTCCTGCAGAGGTCAGGCCCGGGCCTGCAGCTCTCAGCCTCCACAGCCTCAAAGTCTCACTCTGGAGCCAACAAGTGGAAATGGGTTCGTCTTTTCCTAAACAACTTAATTTGTTTTTCCCCTTCATCCTCTAATTCCTCACACAAATTGGTGACATGTGTCTGAAGTGACCGGAGAGTCTTTTCCGTCACTTCAGACTCTTTGTGTTTGGTTTTGTTTCCGCACACTGTGCTGACTTCTGGACGAACTTCAGTGAGGAGTTGTTTAATTGTCCTCCAGGCCCTTTAATTCAATTTATGATCATAATCATTCCAAGACATCAACTGTGATGCTCACTTTTGGAAAAGGAGGTGGCTTTAAAATTACTCTTGGCCCCTGTGGAAATAAAGAGAATGCTTACCCAATGCACTTTCAGTCTCTTTAAGGGAACTGCATCTGAGTGGAAATGAAACCTCTCAAGTGTGGAAAAATGCATCCTATTAAATGCTTTGATTACTGGCATAAAAGTTTAAAAGTGAACGCTGTCTTCCTGTAAAAGTGCTAAAACTCAATGTGCAGCTCCGTTCATGTTTAAAGGACAATAAAAGTAAATTAAAACACATTCATTACGAAGTGAGCACAACAGAGGAATAATGGAGGAACTATATACTTGTGCAGCTTCAACATGCCGCTATAGGAGGATGTGGTCACCTGTGGTTACCTTCGGCTCGAGCCAGGCCGCCTGCTTCTACCCCTGACTCAGCCTCATCCCCAGGAAATCAGGTTTCTATTGTAGGAAATGCAATAGCTGGCTGGATTCTGCTCAGAGGCAACAGAGATTTTAAATGAATGAGTGGACGGGAGTTGCCAGCCTGTGGGTGCGGTGGGTGGCGGCTGATCAATCAGAGTCAAGAGAACTTTGTTCCTTGTTTGGATTTTATTTCATTTTTGAAATAAAGTTACATTTAGTTCATCCAGCTTTGGTTTGTCCCTGAGCCAGGAGTGTAACATCTCATCTGACTCACACACACACACACACACACACACACACACAAACACACACACACACACAGACACAAAACCTTCTGAACCTTAAAAAGTTTGTTTTTCAGCCATGCGATGCAATGTGTGTCTGTTGACCCCCCAGCCCACCACTTGACCTGGAAATACAAAATCACCTAGAGTGGTATTTGTTCTTTGGTTTGGTCTATTCAGGCTCTGTTCCTAAAACATGCTGCTGTTACATGTCGTCACAGATGAGTCAGAAACAACGGGAGTCAGAGATTTGTTCCTGAATGACCTATAGGATTGTTCCAGACCTAAGTGCATGACTCCATGTGCTGCATAACAGTGTGGTTGGCATGTGTTTTCAGATAATTTACCCATAAATCCCTATTTTGGTTACACTAGTGTGGTGGTAGAGAGCTCAGTCTGTGAAGGTCAGGTGGATGTGTCTGCCCCTAGAGACACACTATCACCTATTATTGCACGTAGTTTTCTTTTACATATCTGTAACTGAGACGTAACCTTGACCTCCACCTGTCATATTCATCAGCAGCCGTGTAGCGAGCCCATTCTTAAGCCATTTTCATATCGAACCAGTTAACCTATGAACATAAGTCCTAAAGCTGGCAACTTCCTGTATGAACAAATTAGGCTGCGAATCAGCAATCAGCTCGATGCTCGGGACTCAAACTCTCTCTGTTCCACATTAGGATGGACGTCCTGTCCCACTCTGATGTTTTCATCTCTGTTTTGGACAACCTACTGCTGTGAGCAGTGTCTCTCTGAAGTGTCTCCCACAAAGAGTTTGTCCTGCAACTGTCATTATCGTCATCACCACCATCTGACATCAGACACCTCGTCAGAAGGAAGCCGCTGCAGCAGTCGAATCAAAGACGTTTGTATTCAATAATTTAGTATCACACTGGGAAGGATGTAACAAAATATATGTAAATGGCCCTTGATATGGAAAATGTTCCCCAACATCTACTGGATGAATTGTAAATACATGTTGTACAAACATTCATGGGTCTCAGATACTGTGACTTAAAAAATAATTGGTTCATAACTGAGAATCTGCAAAAACTAAACAGTCGTACTTTGTTTCTCATGCAGAACTAATGCTAACATGCTAACGTGCTAAAGTAAGATAATAAACATGGTAAAAATACATGGTTACACAGGTTTGCTAAACATCCCCATGGCAATTTTAATATTTAGCAAATTAAAGCTGCTCCTAAGTGAAACCTGCTAGTTCCAGAATGTAGTTAACCATTTTCTGACTTTTCTATTTACCATATTCTGTGCTATGTTCAGGGAGAAAGGAGAAAACATAACAAAGCTTTGAAGTTATTAGACCGGGGGGGGTTCTAGCTTGATAACAAAACTTTTTTAACAACCGACGTCATTTTATTATTTCTCCTAAACCGGCTGCTTGGCAAAAAGAAGTCAGGGAAAAAGTGTCAACCCTCATTTTCCAGGACGCATTTCATTTTACGTCGCACTAACGTGACTAACAAGCCACAAATAAAACTAGAAATCTGCTCTTTATTAGACAATAAAACAGTCACATCAGCGTCTGTACATCTGAATTATGCTGCAAGTTAAAAAACAGCAGATGATTCTATATCAGATTGTGAAAAATCCTACTACTACACCAAGTTACTCCCTAAACCAAACCAGCAGATCCCAGTACACTATCAGACACCTTCTTAAAATATCACAGTGGGAATTAAAGAGCAAACCATTATCCTTACTGGTCAGTGTGTTTCTTTCCAGAGTGTCAGAAGAGCACGGAGGCTTAAGCCCGTGTGCGAGTCCTCTGACAGCGTCTGCATTCAGCCTCAAATCACATGCTGTTTAGCTCGGGAACACTAATTAAATTTGGAATCCAATTATGGGAATGGTAATGAAATTTCCAAATGGGGAAACTCGTAATCTGCTCATTGAGGTATTTAATTACCAGCGGGTCTGTGCATTGCAGATATGTTACACCTCTGGATCCGGAGGACGGAGACATGGACCCGAGTTTGACAGCACGAGTGTTCAAGAGTAACGGAGGAAGTGTGTGTGTGTGTGTTTGTGTAGCAGGCCTGTGTTTGTTTACTATTTTAGGACAACCATGATAAGCTTCTGGTTATTTGTAAGTGATCATTTGGGGAGTTTTTCAGTTAGTGATTCATACACTTTCAAGCCAGTTTATACTTTAGGCTTATTTCAAACTGAAAATCTGAATTCGAGAATGTGAAGAGGGATTTGTCTCGACTTCATGTTGCCAAGAAACACACACAACAGGAATTCTGAAATTCTGAGTCTTAAAAAGTGTAGAAAAGTCCAGGATTTAATGACACAGATATGTGAACTTTCTTAGAGTTGACTTAGGTCTTGAATTTATTGTTTTCGTCTTAAAAAGTCTTAAATTCAACTTGTTAACATCATACAAGGGAATCCCTTAGATAAGGATTATATAGGATATAAAAGTGTTTGTACAGTCTACAACAAAAACAAAATACAGCTGGAAAGTACAACTAAAATGTAATGTAATTATAAGATCTGTCTTTTTTGTTGTTTTTAGCCGAAACTTAAGAAGAATGAAGCCAATTAATTTGAATAAACTGTCAGACGAATTAAAATACTCTGTCAAACCCATATTTAAGAGACATCCACATTCAGTACAACCTTCTTTCATTTTTTGGATCTGTCTTTATTTAGTTTGGATCCTCCTCTACTCCTCTTTAATAACCGTCCTACACAAATCTGTAGAGAGATGTTCTGCTGTTCCTCACAGACGATTCTTTCCAGCTGCTCTTCAGTGAAGAGCTTCTTCTAATCCGTCTTCTGCTTTAAAATGACACTTAGCCAGAATGTAGTTTGACTTTTTCCCTCCTTCTTCCTGACAAACTTCTTGAGTCCTGTCTCAGAACCAGCACCAACAACAATACAACACTCTCTGCTCGTTTCTCACCAACGCAATTGTCATTTCCCAGTCCAATCGGAGCACCAGTGGGTCTGTTGGTGTGAAAATGGGGGGGGCGGACGGCACATTGCTATCTTGAGGCAGCAGAGAGTGATTGCACACATGACAAACAAAAACCTGCCTGAAGGGACAACAATTGCTGTGTCGTACCAGTTGTGGTCATTTGTGGGCGAGAGACCGTCTGGAGGAGAAACGCACAACTTTGAGAATCTCACCGTTTTCTCCAGGAGCCGCGTCAGGATCGACAAAACGTGATTCAAATTAATTTATAGTTATGGTTTGATTCATCTCGTCAGAGAATGTGGATCCAGGGTCCACAGGCCTCTTCATGGTTAATTCAAGTTTCACTAGATTTCTATAACTGCATTTGACATATCTTAAATACAACTGTAAAAAGCAAAAAGTATGTTAACACTAGTAATTACTACATTTAAGGTATCTACGTCAAAAAGTCTTCATGAAGAAAAGACCAATTACAGTGACATATCCAAAATGGTTTGTTGATAAGTTGAACATATCAAATCTGAAAAGGTAAATTACATTTCCCGTGTGGTACTTCTGTTATAGATGAAAAAGAAATGACACATCAATAATCCAATAAAATCTATCAAATTCAAGCAAATTAAATTTTGACTAATGACCACATGTGAATATATAATCCAACTTTAAAATTCAACCCATTCTAGCATATTAGAATGTAACTTGTAAAATTGTTATTAGTGAGTCCTGCTTGAAGAGCATTGTAGAGATGTGTGTAGTGTATGTGTCTGGAGTTTCCTACGACGTTCTTCTCTGAATATATCTGCACAAATATTTAGGTCCATTATTGGAAAACCCCTGATTCGACCACGACCAGCCGTGTTCTACAGGCGTCTCTCTGCCATGTGACAGAACCTATCAATCAACACAACAGTCCACATGCACTGTACACACACACATGACAATGAGTATTTTCACTCTTCATCTTTAATTTCTTCCGTTTGTAAAAGTCTGACACCAGTGATTGCTCCTCGTGCTCTCAGCGCCTGCCTGAACACTTCCTGTGTGGAGAGACACACAAAGGAGTGAAGCTGCTGCTGCTGCTGTGATAACAAGCTGTTTTCACCGCACAACCTTTCAACACTGCAGTACAGGCTCTACCTCGCTGCATGCTGGGCACTACACTTCCTGTGCTGACACCTAACTTTTGCTATAGGATATAAATGCACATCCTGTATGGACGTGGAGTAGCTGCGGCTGTTTAAAGTAACGCCATTCAAACAGGAATTAGTACAGTTTACACTTTATAATTATAGTCATTATAGTTTTCTGTGCTCCCTCCTGTACTACCTCTTTTAGTGGTTTGCTCCAGCCGTGCATGCTCATCTCCCTCTAAGCCCACTCCTCTAACACCTGTCTCTTTATGCCACAATAGCTTTTGCCCATGAACTCTGCTGATTCCTGCAATTTCCAGGTGGTTTGGCTTTTATGGGGCTGTCTTCTTTTTACCCGACAGTGGTTCTGGCTCCCTTAGGCTCTGTGTGCTGCCTGCTCCTCCAGCCGTTGGAACCCCCCCACCCCCCTGAGGAGCCCCGCCTGGTTCTGCAGCGCCCAAATGGTTTCTTCAAGTGGACCCACTTGCCACTGTAGCCTCGGGGTCACCATAACAAGGCGTCCTGCCTGTTTCTCCCGGCCCCCTGTTGCCCTGCAGTCAAAACTCTCTTCAAACACCTCTTCACCATGGGCCCTGTATCGCTGCATGGGCAACAGCTTTCACCTGCCAGGGCCGGGGGTGCCAAACACCTGTTTGTACAGACATGGAGAGAGTTGCGGAATTTCAGACCCTCCTCACACGTTACTGTATGTGCCACTATATAGTATGTATATATTGTATATGGCACTATATCTGTACAGGAGAATAGTATCATTCCACAGATAATCCCTTCTGTAGTATGAAAGGTCAGGTTATAGATAAAGGACCAACCAACAGTTCATTGTAGGGTCTACGTTGAGGGACATTCATATCTAACTCAAATGCTCTAGACAGACGCACCAGCCTCCAGAAAACTGCTTTAACAAATAGTAGAACTTTAGTCCATGCACACTTAACACACGCAGCTTCCACAGTGTCGAGTCAGTGTTGCAATGTGCTGTCTTGGGACCTGGCAGAATAAAGACAAACCAGGTATAATCAATGATAAATCTGAGTGATCCAAAGCCTCGTGAATGGCACAGAGTAGAAATAAGTGTTGTAGAAACAGAGCCGGGTCCAGAGAACAGACACTGACGGAGGAGAGCGCATCTCCCTTCAGTCTTCATGAACGACAAGAGCTCGCCAGACAATGAGATGGATGAGCTGGCAGGAAGAGTCAGGAATCAGACGGACCTACGTGAGTGTGGTGTCGTGTGTTTCACAGAGAGTTCTCTAGAAGATTCACCAGACCTCATCTCTACCCTGAGGATGGAGAGTTTCTTCAGCCCAGACATTGAACTGTTTGATGTGGACATGTCCCCCAGTTATCATGAGCTGTTTGATCATTGTCACAACATGATTTAAGTCAACTGGAGTCTTGATTGACCTGTGTAAGAGGTTTATATGTGTGATCAGTCTGCCACTTCTGAGAGCTCAAGAAAGATGTAGCTGTGAAAAAAACTACAATATTTTCCTCTGAAAAGTCCCAACTCTGTGTGCACTGTGGTTATATAGAACACTTTCATCAGGTTCTGGTTCTTCTGTATTTAAATACATACATTATAAACCAGCTAAACCCCCATGAGGTGGGACTGTTTATGACCAAACAGTGAATTCCCCATCAGAGGAGACAGGATCCTGGACCTGCTTCATGCTAAAGTCAAAGACGTCTGGAGGTATCCTCTTTTATTCCTTTTTGGCACATTACATTCATAATTTATCTATTCAAAAATAACTTTTAAATTGTGGGTGCATGCAGATAAGGGTTAGGGTTAGTTCAAATTAATTCAAATTGATTGAATTCAGGGGAACCGTTGGGTTGAATTCAACTGAGTTCCATTCTATTTAAAGGTTAAACTACCCATGTGATATGGACTAGTTTGCATTATTTCCACCTCGATGAACTACAGCAGTTAAATACCCTCTACACATTCATCCATTAGTGAAGCTAAACCAATAATATAAGAAACAATCAAATCAAACAAATTATATTTATAGAGATTACCAATCAGTGCTTTACACAGCAAGAGACAGATATAAATTGTTTAGAGTCTTTTCTGTGATTATGTGATCCCTTGAATAATATCAAATAATTATTATCTAAACACAACCTGTGGTTTTTGTGCTGCAACTTCTTGTTTGTATGTGTTACTATACACCAACTCTAATAAGCTAAAAAAATCTGCCAATAATGTTTGTCCTGTATTGGTCACACAGACTGGAGTCCAGCAGCTTCCTGTGGCATTTATTTGACAGAAGTGATTGCGGGGGACTTGGTGGAGGTGGTGGTGGAAGGGGGGGGCTGTGAGGAAAACGAGATAAGAAGGATGCAGTGTGAAGTCAGTCGGCAGAGAGGCCGCGATGAGCGCGAGGTAAACATCAAACTGGGGTCGGAACTAAATCATTTGTTCCTTTGTTTCTGTTTTTGTTTCCTGGCCCCGTTAGAGCTCCTTCCTTTGATCAGTGCCTCAAAGCTTGTAATAGTGCAAAGCACTGCATATGTCAGATTACTGTGGGAGGCCTGCAGGGGCATAATCAGCTCCACTCTCCCACAGAGCCAGCCTCAAAGTGTTTGGCTTCCTCTGAGAGATGATCTTGTGTCAAAATTCCTGTCCACTGATTTGCATCTTTATTTTTAGGTGCAGCTGACAGAGTGCAATTTGGTTAAAAGACGTGCAAGCGGCATGGATAACTTAAAAATGTGCAAATGGAGCGTTAACATCTGCCTCCAGGGGGCAATGTCTAGGTGAGAGGGAACGCCAAGCCTCTTCAGAATCACAGGGAAGTGGGGATGGAGTAAAGGGCGTATCAGATTCAGCTGAATGGAGAATAACAGTCGAGTTGGTTGGTGAGAGGTTGTGTGTTATATGGAAAATACAAACTGAGGAAGGGTCATCTTTCTCCACACAGCTGTTAATATATGACTCTTGCTTGAGTGACAAGTTTGATAATTGTCAGATATTTTATTCTTTTGTCTGTTGTTTGGTCACAAAGAGCAACAGAGTTCAGTACATGTCCAAAAGCAACTAGAGTCGAAGAAGTAGTACGATGACTGCTTTGTCTTTCATTCAGAGAATTATCTTTAAGTATCAATCAATCACAATTATTTGTAAAGCTCATATTCACAAATCACAATTTGTCTTTTAGAAATAATAATAACAATAATTACGGTGTCATTATCAGACTTAGTGATTGTCATAGTAAAAACATCCTGAATGAGTAAAATGTTAAAAGTTTCTATTTAATGACTTTCAGCTACACACACACACACACACACACACACCCCATTAAGCCCCCCCATGGTGACACTGCGTGCCATCAGTCTCCTCTGAGGCGTTTGTGAAAACTACATTTAATTCAAGTTTCTAATTACTCACTCCCCGATCCCCAGTGGCTAGCCAAATCAGAGAGGAAGCCAGATGAACTCTGCCTAACCAATTAGACAAGTGGGCTGCTTGAGCTAATGACATGAACAATAGACTGTGGCTGCCTCATTGCTGCAGGAGGGCCCCAGGTCTGCAGGACTCCCCCCCCTCACTGAGGAGGAGATTTTAGAAGGATTGCACTTCCTCAGCCAACTTCCACATTAATTACTTTACAGGGGCCCGGGAGGATGATGTGGCCTCTCTGCCCTCCAGGGCCACAATTGAATTTCTTCAATTGACCTGTGCCAAACATTTACAGTGCGATCCGATTCTAACGAGAACACTGTGTGGAGGGTTTTTAAATGACAGAGACAACTGGAGAAAGATGGTGAAAGACTTGTGCTTATGACTGTATAACGATGCAATTAAGATCTACGGCTACAATTCAGACATCTGTTCAAGCACCAAGCAGATAAGCTTATTTCCTTTAATTATGACACTTTTCCTCTTGCTCTATTCCTGCCGTGGCCTCGAATGCAGGATAAGTTGTACGCAGGGCGATGACTCCGCAGGGTCCCCGAGTTATGGGAGCTTGCTGAGGGAATTTGGTGATGAAGTTTGAAGCCTGACTAAGAATTATGTGCAGTATGTCCCTGACCCTCGAGCAAACCTCCACTTACCAGATGTGTTGTCACTGAATAATTTGCTCCAGGCGGCTGGGGTGAAGTGTGTAGTTGTGTTTTTCTTACTCCAGTTGGATATTGGCTAAGTTAAGATGTGACATTGACATTTCATTTTTAAATTCAATGGCACTGTTTCCTATTAATTACAGATTGTGGCAGCTCGCCATAATCTTATTTGATTTCTAACTTGGTGTGTGCAGTGTAATTTGATGGGTCCATAATGTTTTTACCTTCCAAGCAGACAGTCAGACCTCTACCTATCACCTGTAGTTGTGGCATCAATGCAATTCTTAATATTACGTATAAATTTACAATTAAACTTTCTTGCTTCTATCTGAATCCTATGGCACTATCTTATTTTTAATGTACCGCTGTCACTGATGTTTACAACTCAACAATGTTTTAAGGATCCAATATCCAAGTTTTAGGATTACAATACAGCATCTGAACAAAAGAGCAAAACAGGTAAGACTTGTTATCACAGGATACTTTTCTCTGTATCTCAGATCCAAACCTACTTGCAAAGCAGATTATTTGTAGCCATGAATATGCTGCACCTAAATATTTTAAAATGAGGTGATTCAAACTTAAAGAGAGCAACACACACCTTCCCCGGCAACTGCTTCAGGCCCTGAGGGCAGAAGTGTCTGGTCCGTGTCTGTGAGGAATGAGCCAGGGTCAGCTGTGCCAAAAAAACAAATCAACCAAGTTAACCTAGAAAATGAGGGCACAAGCTCCACAACAACATGTTCCTTCTTCTGGCTGTAATGCAGCCTAGATAACATCTTCTCAATATAGTTCTTTCCTCTGCCAATGGCAAATGCACTAATTTTTCATAAGTGCCTGCTGTCACTCAAAGCATGTGTGCCCCATAAACCTTATTAGAGAACAAAGTGTAGAGGTGTAACTTCTGAAGCTTTTCTCCTGCTAACATTTAAAAGCTGCTTGTGACAAAGTGAGTGAGAATAACTTTAGGTTTACTCACTATTTCTTCTTTGTGTGTTTAGCAAACACAAGGCTAGTTTTATACACATGTTCATTTCACTATAATTTACACTTGCTTTTGCAACATGGCAATAACTCACTGTCATGAATTCACACGAGTTTGTTCAAGTTACCTTTTACTGTGTTGACGGTTAGAACATTGTTTTTGGTGAGTATACGATCAAGGGAACAATTGTTGAGCCAAACCAAGTGCAGGTAATTTTCTTTGGTTTATATTAGGTATTGGTTGTGATGCCTAGGTTTTCTTAGAGCCATTTATAAAAGTGAATGAGCTTCTACAGAGTTTCAAGAGAGTTAGAAGATTTTCTTTGCATTGACACTACTGTGCTGAGTGACCCTCTTTGTGACTGATTGAGCAGAAGTAGTGTCGGAGTGAATTGAGCGTCCTATTAAGAAATGAAGCTGTGCTGCCTCGAGCATGTGTCTCTTGTTTCAGAAACTAATGCTACAGCACAAAAGTGGAGCCCAATATCGTGATCATACCCTCTCCATGTTAGTGGATAGGACATGGGCCATACTAAAAAGTCAGAGTACATGTCATGTACATTTTTCATAGATGGCTTCAGTCCTTTTAGGTAGTTCTTATCACGCTGATATTTTATTAGTTATTAGAAACTATGAAAACGTGTTGGAAACGTCATGATTGACAGCTGAAACTGACCAACATTTGGTGGAGCATGTGTACCAGTGGGACCTCACTGCTGTGGCTCTCTGCCCAGATCACAGACTCTGGCTGCATCTCAAGGTCCATCACTAAGGATTTTGCAACCAATTTATGACATGTTACTTAGTCTCTTTGAACTCTGTAATGATGACTGTGGGTATCTGATATGACTCCCATTTTGTTTTAATGCATTTGAGTGGCTGCACTATTCACATGCAGATTTTTTTAATTTTTTTTATTTTAAGCAATGTTCTTTCATAAAATGCTTAAATGAACAGAAACAGTCTGCTGAGATGTAATATTGTGTTAAAGGGCTTTTGATGGAGATGAATCCGAGCTCAGCCACTTATGGTTAACAGTCCGGCCAGTGACCCTGGTGGTTGAGTCATCATTTGGCACGACTTCACTCAACCCACTCATACCTTCATAAACCACCACATTACTTCCATCTTTTATGACACGTACACATATTTAATTTTTTTTTGAGTGTGTAGTGCAGCTCAGCATCTTTTTCTGTGCTCTCGCTGAAACATCTGATATTTAATACTTATTTTTCACAAACCAGACAAATGCTAAAATAATAGGTCTCCCAATTCCCATTTTTTTTGTCCAACCTTATCTCCTCAGCCCCGACATGGAGAGCAACAACTATACAGGCACCTTACTCTTGCAGAAACGTGATTGAGGGCTCCCTTCAGGCCATGAAAACCATTACAGGTTTTGTAGAATGTGCATTTTCTGGTATAAAGTTGTAGCCTTCATGCACAGATCATGTTTTTGCAACATAGGTTTTCTGCACAGGAAATAATTTCAAACTGAGAATGTGAATCTGACAATCACAAAAGAAGTGCCCTGATGATACCAGCTCCCAGTTTGCAGGTTATTATGGAATTACACTGATATCATTGCACACTATCAGGATTGTAAAAAAAAAGAACTTCATTAACGAGCTCAACGCCTCTAGAACTGTGGTTCTCCTTCCACCAGTAATTATCAACCAACGTAAAATGAGTGAAATCAGACTCCGGTATTATAGTTCATTCAGTTTTTTGAGCTATTGACACCAATTTGCTCCGGTAATGCAGGAGCTGTGCAACTCTAAATTGGAATAATTATAAACCGTACGAGGAGCTTGATTATGTTTTGTTTGTGTCAAGCTTTTGAATTTTCTCAACATTCCAAATAAAGACGTCTCTCAGAGTTTCTACGGGGTTCAGGTGAGGATCCAGACTTGGAGACTGCGAATCAGATTATTTCACTTAAGTCGTTTTTGCCACATCATGCTGACTAAGCAGTTCACTGCACTGATGTCAGCAACAAACGCACACTGAGGACTCTCATGCTGGGACTGATGTATTTGACCTATTGAGCAACACACTCATTTATGGAACTTTCTCTTCAACCACTGTAAAGGATATTGCTCACGCTCCTAAATATTTTCCTGATACGATCAGAAGACTATTTTAAGAGTCAAATACAGTCACTTCTATTTTCCACTGATGCAACACCAGCCCTGCAATGTGTGTTTTTATTTTTCAAAATGATTCACTATCTTCTCCAATGTGCCAGGATCCACCTTCAGGGGAATTAAAATGGAGAAAGGTTCACACCTGACTGCTTCTTGGGTTCAGCAGCAGACGTCGGGTTGATGTCTCTGAAGACATGAAGTCACAGTCTCTCTCTCTGTCTCACACACAGACACCGTCACGTCTCCATGACTTCAGAGGACATTACATTGATTCACATTGATTTCCTGGAGACTTATTCTAACCTAACCAAAGTTACTTGCCTTACCCTCACCCTCACCTAAACCTAAACCATAAAACATGTCCATCACCTTAAAATGAAGTATTATATGTGTTTTATACGCAATACAGCTTATTTATGAAAGCTTTTACATTGATAATAACAGATTGGCTTGTTACATGTTGCATACAAGTAAGAAAATTTGGTTGTACCCACAAATGGTAAATGGATTTGCATTTATATAGCGCTTTTCTAGTCTTGATGACCACTCAAAGCGCTTTACATTACAGTTTCACATTCACACACACATTCATACAGTGCATCTATCCCAGCACTTTGTTATTCTAAGGGGGGGCCATTCGGGGTTCAGCATCTTGCCCAAGGACACTTCGGCATGCAGATGGTTCAGACTGGGAATCGAACCGCCGACCTTCAGGTTGGGGGACGACCACTCTACCCCTCAGCCACAGCCGCCCCTAATAACAAGAGATGCATCTAATTTAAGACTGGGAACAAATTGGAGAAGTTACAGTAGAAACAGTCACTCTGAAGAGAAATGTGGATCTAGTATATTTGAAAATGTAAGTGGCTTTATTGATTTTACCATGATTGCATGTATTGCCCACTTTTAATGTCGTTTTTAGACCTATTATAATATATTAAGGTACAATAATTGATCTCTGCAAACAATTAAGTCTTTGACGGCTGAAGCATTTCTATAAATTTCAGTAGTTAAACATTGACTGTGGACTTTTTGACTCTTTAAGATAGACAGAGAATATGTAAAGGTGGTGTAACATAATTAATTCTAATAACGATAATAATTATGTTGTGAGCTATAACTTGATTAACTGACATACTGTAAACATGAATGCACAAATGATCCCCTACAACCACCACTGGAGTCGTTGTAATGGTAAACATATTAAATCTCTCCTCGTGCCACAGAGGATTTTAAAATTTCTGTATGAGCTGCCACGTTGTGTAATCCATGTGACCTTCTTACATGTGTGGTGACTGATTGTTATTCCAGAGAACCCAGTATAGACACACACACAAACACACACACACAAACACACAAAGTTAGCACTGGGGCCCAATCAGGAGGGTGGAAGTTGCCGGTTTATCCTCCTCTCACCATTCTACCCAGAAGAGCATGTGTGTGTCTGCAATCAGGAGAAACAAAGTGCTTAACGTCTTTTGTTCGTCTGCCGAGCACCTGCTCATTAAAACTCCGGTTCAGAGAAAAGGTACGGTCGGCTCACTCTGTATGCACGTTAAGATGCAATGAGCCACACACACATGCATGCATAAACATCTGTTCCTTTGTAGTTATTGCAAATGCACATGAATATACACACACATAGCAAGAAAATATAGGTCCTAGGTGTTAAGCATATACGAAGCTGTGGGTAATTGTATTATAGCATGATTATAGGTTTCTTTGTGGTTTTCATGAAAGGTCACACAATTAAAAAAAGTGTTAAAACACAAACCTAACCGAACTGCTGCAGTGAAACTTCAACGTGGAGTTGTGCGTTTCTTTGTTGAGTGAGATGTTTGGATGTGCACCAATCAATGGAAGTATTCAGTCAAGGAAAAGAAGAGGATTGATTCACTAAATAAAAAGAGGTTGTAGTGCATCGTTAAAAGCAACTTTCCACCGAGAAGGATTCAGTATTAGTTTTTTTGAAGTAAGTGCTCTATGGGTAGATAGTAACACTGACAGGATCAATGTCTTGATCCCCACGCATACCAACCTCCCTAAAAGTGTGCTAGATCATCCATCATGTACGGGGGTGTGGTGCTTTAGGTGTGAGTTTCCACCAAGTGGTTTAGCTTGAGTCTAACTACTGTGCTGCAGCTGCCTTCCCCCTGAACCGCAGGCTATTACCCTCAGGCTAACTCTATTAGTTCCCATGAGTAGGGAAGAGGGAAAAAGCTACTTCCTCATTCACTTCCTCAAGCCTCCATCTGACTGAGAGCACACTGGGATATTTATGATGGATATTTCATGGACTGAATGGCTTTGTGTCAGGGATGGATGCACTCTTTCCCTGTTTTTTATTCATGTACAGAGTAGACTTGCTTGTGGAAAAAATAAAGCGTTTTTGGCACGCTCAAGTTCTTCTCTTCTCCTGCCTGAAGGAACAATGAAAGTTCAGTTTCTATAGCATGTTATGTTCTCGTATCCATGCCAGCAGTATGTGCAGGATCGGTGTCAGGGGAAGTTAGTCATAAGTGTCTCCAAACTGTTTATGGAATTCATTCTCTGCTGCCCCCCTCTTACATTTTCTATTCAACGCTCCAGCCTTCTGCCAAAATGTTACTGTGCTCATATGTAGAAACCATATCCCAAAAGTGTGTCCATGTTTCTCAACCAACATTTTAATTGAATCCTGTCATTCTGCGGCAATAGCAAGATGTGACCACAGCAGCATTGACACATAATCACTTCTTCAAGTGATGAAGTGAACTTGTTACCAAACAGTTAATCACCTCTTCACACGTCAGGCAGTTCAACTGGAGTCAAGCTGGATTTTTTTAGTCCAACATTCACACTCTCTTTTATCTGATGTTGGTCTCCATCAAATCCACAGGGGACAATCTGGCTCTTAAACAGCTAAATGCTTCACCATGTTCACCAGATCAGTCTCTCACTGCGTCCGCCTGCAGGTTTGGTAAATCAGGGGTTACAGAGCCTCTTCAGCTGAATCCATCGGTATGAGGGCAGGGAGAGTGAACAGAGACAGTACAGTTACAGCCCGGAGTCAGTTAAACTCATTAGAAAGTGTAAGTAATAACAATAATAGTAATTGAAAAAAATTATATTTAATGATTTCATTAGAGTGTGGTTGCCTAGGATGCTTTTATAAATGTGTCCTGATGTTGACTTCAGGCAGCAATAAGCGCTCTGGACGAATAACGTGAGAGAGAAAGGAGTAAGATGCAGAATTTAGTAGATGGACAAATTACAATCAACGTGATGATGATGATGATGATGATGATGATGATGATGATGATGATGATGATGATGATGATGATGATGATGATGATGATGATGATGGCAGTGATTGGAACAGAAGGTCTGCACATGTAAACTAATCCAACTCTATCATTAATCATTTTTAAAAGTGTTGCGGTTAGGCAGAGAAACTCCGAGGCAATAATTTAAAGAAAGTTTGACAAGCACTTGGCTTGTCATGGCAATCGCTCTCTCCCACAAACACATAAACACACACACACAGACACACACAGACACACACGAACACAAAGCTTCCAAGAGCAATCACCATTTTCTGACACTTACACCAAAGCGTGATGCGATATGCACTCTAACCTTTCAACTTCTGCCATGTGTAATATATACCAGCAAACGATTCCCATGGCATTGTCAGCCTCCTGGATTTACAAAAGAAATGGATGATTTATTAATACATCAGAGTAATTATGAGGTAAAAAATCAATCATCCGATATCTGATACAGGGTTGAGTGTTATTCCAGAATGCTCTCTTAGGAGTCACTGCCATTTCAGCAAGTCAGAAATGTAATTAGCCTTTAGCCCGGGGCTGGGCTGCGTTCAGGCCGACCTCCTCCTCACATTGCAGAGTTGGGCGTCGCTGACTCCAGATCAGGTATTCAGTCAGACGAAGGCAGAGATAACTGAGTCGCAGACAGAGGAGGAAACGTTGGGGAAGTTTCTGCTCAGTGCAACGTGCATTCTGATAAGTTTTAAGCCGCAGCTGCTTGTAAATTCAAAGACAACACTGAGCAATGTTATTTAGGATCGATCAAAAGGGAGCTCAACTGTTCCTGCTCTGCATTGACCTTGACACATGTTTACTTTTGATACCAGAGATGTGTGGGACAGAAAAGAGCTGAAGCCAACAGAAAACTGCTGTTCACTTTGGGATATGGATTATTGCTCTTTAAGGATCCTCCGACATATACAGACCAAACTAAGTTATTTTTACTTCATCAATGCATATACACATACATATACATATATATATATATATATATATAATTATAAGTGGTACCTTTCTCTTTTCATTTTATTTGTTATGGGAAAAGGTTTCCACTGCCATAGTTCTGTCCTCCTCACACTCGGGTGTATTTTGATGATCCTGCCCACGCTGTGCTTACAGATATTATGAGATGTATTGATTGATAGACAAATAAAATAGAACAACTCATGATGCCTGAGTTGCACTAACACAGATAGACAGTAATCAGGCCCACACTTACTTTAAATAGAAACAAGCAGTCATCAAACGATAATTATAACAACGAGACAACTTTCTAAGTGCAAGTCGTGTCTTTAAAGCTCACGTTCAAGAAAAAAATGCTCCTATCAAAGCACGTCTGTTTAAAAGTAAGTTTATAAAAGATTCTAGGCACAGCTCCTACTTAACAGTCCAACAACGTCTCTGTCTGTTGATCCTTGCAAGGACAAGAATGAGCCCAGGACAAAACAGGATTCACTTCAAATTTACTTCAAGGAAAACTTGGAATTCCCTATTTTTGGAACAAACTTTCTTTTGGGGAGAAACATTATTATGATGTTTGAACATGGCACTTGGCCGATAGGGTTTTTAGCCCAAGCTTCCTTGCATCAAACATTTTTCCTCACTCAAAGAGTGTTTTGCCCTTACATCAGAGGGACAGGGACAACTGTCTGCAAAGGTGGCCAACGGGAGATGGATTGCTTATCTTGAAGTAGGGCACCACTAACCTTGAGCCGTGATGTTACAGTATGTGTGACACGTGGTCCTTGGTCAATCATCCACAGACCTAAGAAACACTGTGAAGACAGAGTCCAGTCCAGATGGAACCCAAGGTTGGTGAGACAAAACTATTCAGGTAGGCCAGGGGCAATGGCCGCTGCTGGCAATAGCATTGTTATTAACCCATTCATCATGGTTGGTTAGATTGGTGGTCATGTCTCTCTGGAATAGACAATGCCCTTCTACAGAAGCTAACCTCGTGCCACCCAGACCTCATGCCACACTTTCCTGGGGCTACATTTATCATAGAGGCAGAGAAACACATTCAATGTATTGAATGGTTATGTTGTATGGTTTAAATTAATAATTCATTTAATGAAGGTCCCCAGCTGGTCAGAGACCATGAGGGGACCATCCAAGGGATAATGGGACTGTTGGGAAAATTTCATTTGAGTTTAATTGTCCAACTGCACTTGGTTTTGTAAAGGCACAAATACTATTCACTTTGCTTGAAGGACATAAACAATGTGCAAACTTCATTAACGTCAAGGGACCTTGATCATAATAGGTAACAGAATAATAGTGCAAGCTTCCAGTACGTATAAAGTATTGGTATCAGTAAGACATACACTTATATGGTATTTTTGCTACGTGGTACGATCAGAGCGAAGCAGAGGAAACAGCTAGATCTGGTAGCTAGTACTACTTCATATTATTTAGCTCTTTCCTTCAGTTTTACTCCCTTCACATTCTTTTTCAAATCCAAACATATGATGCTACTTTGGAGGTTGTGGACGTTGCAGCAATGCATACTGAATTTCGTAACTCTCAGTTCAGTAGCATTTAGACTCAAAGCTCGGAGGCTCAGAGGTCCAGCCAAGGCGAGGCAGAGCGAGCACAGAGTGAGTTGTCAGGTTGAGCGGCGGGGGTGTGCCGGCTGAGCGAAGCAGGAAGGAGGGGAGCACAGGCAGGAGATCCTGGGCACAAAGAGCAGCAGGCTAGATCCGGGGTAAAACAGGCTGACTTGGTTTAACCACGATCTGGCAGAGCAGTGGTGGGTGAACCGGTCTTTAAACAGTGCTGGATCTGGATGGGAACATGAGTGATAGGTTTGATAGCAGTGCTGGCGGGAGATGCAGAGATCTGGAAACGAAACCCAGCCGGGGCCACAGGGGAAGCAGTCAATGTGTGGATGGAGCAGAAACACACATACTGGCAGAGCCTATAACTAAGATGGCCCCCGGTGGAGCTCAGACCTCCACTGAGGCCCAACAGTCCTGCTAAACTTAATCAAGCTGCACCAAACTGCACACACTCATAGATATCGGTTCCTTTAACATGCCTGACTTTGTTCTTGATGTTAAAATCGTCCCCATCTCTATTCATCATTACTTTCAATGTATTTGTGATCTAAATACATTTCGTACCGATGCATATTTGCCTGTTAAGTCAGGTATTTTTTTTTGTATTGCCTGTTTAACAGCATAACATATTGGTTAATATACTGTGGAGACTGTTCATGCGGTGATTTCTACCTGGTGAACTACCTAATATGTGCATGTAGGTTAACTGTTGGGGATTGCAGATTATTCATATCTGCATATAAATGATTAATATCTGCTAAAATCTTACTGCAATACCTGCAGAGCTTTGCAATGTGGCAAAGTCATCCTTGCTACCATCGTCTCAGTGACTCTCTCCACATCTGCCCACCACAGTGTCCCCTTCCCTCTCTACCACAGTTTCATCCCTTTCCATCCTGGAGAGGAATATTAACAAGCCCTTCAGCAGACAGAACACACACACACACACAAAGCAGCCGGACCTGACTCTGTCTCCTTATCCACCCAGAAGCACTGTGCCGATCAGCTGTCTCCAGTGTTCACAGACATGTTTAACACCTCACTGGAAGCATGTCAGGTGCCAGCCTGCTTCAAATCCTCCACCATCATCTCCATCCCCACAAAACCAAGGACCACAGGACTTAATGACTACAGACCCGTTGTCCTGTCCCACCTCAACAACATTAAAACCCCCCTCTCACCCTGGACATAGACTCTTAGAGCCACTTCCCTCTGGCAGGCGGCTGCAAACCACGTTTCTATTTGTGTAGATTACATCGTTGTGAACTTTTCTCAAGCCTAGAAACTTGTGGATTTGTTTCTTCCATCTTGGCCTTTTGACTCAGCCTCCCAGGCTGGCCTGCTATCTGAGAACGAATCTGCTGCTTTTGTTCGCAGGATCCCTGCCAGTTAAATAAAAACTTAAAAAGTGAACAACTCTCTCTCCAAAGTCAGCATTGTGTTTTATACATCACACAGTTCGATGGCGCCTGACCTCACAAGAGAAACAACTTATGCTGTTTTTCCTGGTGAGCCCGGGATGAACTGGGAATGAAAACCAGCAGAGCCGTCACTCAGACCGGACTACGCTCACAGTTGTTTATGAATAAACTGTATTGATAGCAGCTGAGCTATGACCATATGCCAAATGATCAGTGACCATGACCCATGGCCGTGCCCTCCCACCCCCTCCCTCCCCAACCATACTGGGCCTGTCTGGAACACTCAGCCAGGTCGGTCTTCATTGTCACATCACTCCATGTGTGTGTGATTTTTTTCTTTCTTCCCGTCTGTTGCAATGTGTTGCATCAGACAAAATGGTTGAAGCTTCACTCGAGGAAAGCCTGTTGAAGGAGATGCGCTGCCCCTGGTGGCAAGTTTTAAATTTTTTCCTCGCTCTGCCAGGAATCAGAATGACTCGTAGAGGAAGTAAATTTGACAACTGTGATGTTGCTAATGTTAGGGTGGTCTGAAGCTTCCTCTCCACAGCTTTGCTCCTGAAAGGAAAAAGAAAGAACCTACTTCAGTTGAAGGAACAGCTTTTGCTCCCAGAGAAATTAGTTAAACCAACTCCTCAACACTGGAACTTACGTGGTTTTCCCTGAAAAGCAGCAGCTGTACAGTTTGTCCGAATGCTTCAGTGGACAAATGAAGGTTGCTGGAAGAAAGAGGCCTGGCTTTGAAATCCAAATTAGCACGAGTACAAAGGCAGCCTTGGGATGTCTTGCCACTACTCTGCTAGTTAGCCTTCTGTTTTCCTCTTCTTTGTCAGAGTTATAGACTCATTCTACGCTTCTGCTTCAGCCCTCGATCTGAGTTCATCTGACAAATATACAGACAAAGACTTTTTACATCTTAATCAGTTCAAGCATTATTCAGTTGGGCGGAAGATATCGACGTTGACACACATTCAGGGCACTCTGTCTTGCTCAAGGACATTTTAGCAAGTGGACAGGAGGAGCTGGTGATAAACAACACTATGATTAACACTGAACCTGTTCTAACATCTGGACTGCAGCTAATACAACGTTATTAGTGCCTTTAATATTTTGATTTAGATTAAATCAAATAACAATGATGACAACACTGGATATTTATTGAGCTTTCAGGCAAATCTTGTGACCTTCATCAGTGGAGTAACATTCCCAGCCCCACCCCCCCCCCAAAATACAACCGCCTGTTGCAATCTGAACAAATTTGTGAAATTAGGTCACATCAGTTTATGAAAAATGGAAAACACCATCATATGTGGATGATGGCTTTTTTTTTACTTTTACAAAAAGAGCTCAAACACACGAAGGTAAAAAACAAACACAAATGATGTTTTATGAGTATTAGAGCCACTAAAAGGGGAATAAAGTTTCAATGTTAGAAGATACTAACGTAATATTACTTTACAATAAGTATCAGTACTAAGAAAGAATTGTGCAAGAAACTGTCTATTCTGAAAAAGGTTTGGAGAACGTTTCCTGTGGACGACTGTATAGAATTTGTCATCTGTTGTTCTGGGATTTCGTAGTTTCTCAAAAGACAAGAGATTGGTTCAAGTAAAAATCTGTCATGTGCGCGGGAAAATATATTTATTAAGGTTATATTATCATAATATTATGATAATATAACCTTTGCTCATAATATTACGACTTCATCCTGTTAATTTATAACTCATTTCTCGAATCATTATATAAGATAGAATTTTATTCCTTTAAGTGGCACGAACACTCCATCATATGAGGCCATGAAGTAAGAATTATTGATCCGTATTGATTGACCTTACGAGGTAAAATTATTATAATTATTTTGTCCAGTGTGAGGCAGTAATGCATCAAACAGATGCAGAGCAATCCAAAGCTAAAGCTGCTATAGAGACTATCGTTAAAAACACGAACCCACGATGGAGCAACTGATTATTCGTAATCTAGATGCATCCCCCTTTGCAGTTCAGATCACCTCCACTGAGCCTCACAGCATCTTTTAATTAGCTGTTCCCTGATCTTTTTGCAACTTTCCTGATTTGCCTCACTCTCAGTTTGCAGAAGTCGACTGTTTCCCAAACTGAAACCTCCGACACCCGACTGTACCCTGCTTGTCTCCGGCAGTAAAGAGGCAGACAGACAGCGCTAACAGCTGGTGAGCACATCGGAGCATTTAGCAGCTGCAGAGCCAGATACTTCCTTCAGGAGCCGATGGAGACATTGACTCCAGATGAATGTCAATGTTTCTTCCTATCTGCTGGATGAGCCACTGTTTGCTAATGAGTTTGTGGTATCAACCTGAAAGATGATAATATGTCAGCCCAGTGATTACAGCATGTGAACTGAGGGTTTATCACAGCTCTTCCTTCCTTTCCTCGGGGACTCACATTGTTAATGTATGTGCAGTAAAATTCCAAAACAATGACTCGAGTGATAATTCTTGATAATTATGGCAACACAAGGGAAAACCTTCCTCACTAATTGATAAATTGACAACAATATCAATACAATAAGTGGTAATGCTAAATGTGTACATATCTTAAAGCTAGGGTTGGTGATCCTGGAAAAGTAAGCAAGGGCAGTGCACAATATGCAGCTGATACACACCCCACACACACACACACACACACACCCATAGGCACTCTCATCAAAGCTACGCCCACACAAACACACAACTGCCTCACAACTGCTAGAAGCTGAATTTTCTGAACTTCTGATTGTCGTCTCTGCTTCACGTACACAAACGAATTTCAAATGGTCCAAATGAAACGATTGGTCCTTTTTATTACAATCATGTGATTCAGAAACAAATCAGTAACACTTTCTTTCAGTAACACACTGTCATTGTCTGTACAGCCTGCAGAATAGAATAACACCGACACATGTTGCTGGAGGGGGGTGGTGGTCTCTGTGGCAGCCATTTTTAAATGCACAGTCATTATCATCAGGGTCTCTGAAGTCCCCTGGCTCACCTCTTGAGTGTGTCCATGATCGAAATCCAAAGATTTATCATTCACTGAGACGACACTGACGACCTCTGGGTGTGAACATGTGTGTGTCTGTGTGAAGAGCTGTTTTTTTGCCCGGGAGAAGGAACCCATGTGTGTTGAGCCCCCATTAGCTGAGACAAATGAAGGATATGATCTTTAAGTAAGTAAAAGCAATAAAAGGCCTTATTTGTGAACATGGGATTGGCAGCTTTGCTTCCTTGACATCCCCGAGGAGCCGTGACAGGCTTCAACAGAAACCCCTTTGTTTCCCTGCACATGGCTTCCAATTTCCTTTGGTTCAAACAGGGTAAGTGTTCTCATGTTGTAACGCTAACTCGGATGCTGTGTTGCTTTCCAAGGCTTTCGTGGCCAAAAGCGCGTCAATTACGAGCCGCAGCCCAAACCACTGCGTGAAGGCGGGGAGGTTCTGTCCAAAATATATACGAATAACATCGAGGTCTCTCTTCGGGATCGCCCGCAGGCACAGGCCTATGAATAGCAACCGTGCCGTTTGAAAGCGGAGCAATTATGCCAGGGCCCGGGCCGGACGAATCCATTCCTGCAGACACTAAGTGCTGCTGGCCAATTATGGGCTAAAGTCAGTGCACGCTCCCCTGAAAGCTACACCGCCTTTCTGGGGTGTAGCCTCCATCATCTGATCGGGGCTGTACGCCTTGAGGAATCTTTGTCTCTCTCTCTCTCTCTCTCTCTACATTATTTCTCCCTCTCCTTTTACCTCCACCAGTAAGATACTCCAATTATTACTGAGGAACCCCCCCACCCCAACCCACCCAACCACCCCTGCACACCTCCCTCCCTGTTCGCATCATACTCCACGTGATCATAACCAGCTGCTGGTGAGGGAGAGAGAAAAGGAGAGAGAGTGAGGGAGAGAGGGAGAGAGATAGTGAGTGAGTTAGAGAGATAGAGGGAAGGAGGGAGGGAGGGGAGAGCGAGAAAGAGAGAGAGAGAGAGACCCACTCGCTGTGCCTCTGAACACACACACAGTGAACGGGAGGACCGCTCGGTGCGCGCAGGAGAGCCGCTCGCTTCACCCGTGGATTCTATTACACATCTGCCGCCGTCTCCAGACCCCGTGTCCTCGGGATACTCCGGCTGCATCCTCTCACTTTTACACTTCTACCACCTCCTTCCTTTTTCTTTCTTTCTATCTTTCTTTCTCATCCTTTCCTCCCTTCTTCCTTCCTCATCCCCCCTAAGCATCCCTCCTCTCCTCCTCGCAAAGTCGTCCTCGCCTGCCTGGATAACTTTTTTTAATTTTTGTGGTAATTTTTTTAATTTTTGCGTTGCACCCTCCTCGTTCCATCGCTCACCCACACCCTCGCCAGTCTCACCCCGGTCAGGTCCGGCTCTTGCAGCAGCCTGCCCGCCCTGCCTGCCCTGCCTTGGATCGGGCGGAACCCGCATTCGGTCGGTCCCTGCGCGGGCACTGCTTCATGGGGCGCGCGGTGTCGCCGCACGGAAAATGGTCTGCTGTCGGTGTCTAGGCGCCCCGCTGAACCTGTCGGGATTGGAGTCGCTGGTGTCGGTGCGCGTCCGCCTCTCTCCCCCTCCTCGCCCCCCGTGCCGCTGCCGGGGCCAGTGAGACATGGGTCTGTCCGTGGCGGCGCAGGCACCGTCCGCGGAGCCCCGGCGGCCGCCGCGCCAGTGGAGCGGCGCGGCGGGCGGCTGGCTCCGGATCACGCTCATCTCCTTCCTCGCCACTTTACCTGTGGAGCAGCTGCGCGCCTTCCCGTCCTCCCTCAGCGACTGCCAGACGCCGACCGGCTGGAACTGCTCCGGTGAGGGTGCACGCTTTCAGGGGGCAGAGTTGCACCAGCACTCCCCTTACTGCTGCTGCTGTTGTTGTTGTTGTTATTGTTGTTGTGGTTGTTTGTTGTGGTTTTAATGTCTGTGCGCATGCAGCGACCGTGCCCGGCTGCAGAGCTGCTGCTGTGGAAGCGTTTCTCTGGGTGCGGATAAAATGCTGCAAAGCTCCATGATGAGAGGATGCAGAGTTTGTGTAGGGTGGGGGGGTGGGAGGCTGCTTGATGCGGGGAGACGTCCGGATAAACTCCCGGGGAAAAAGATCCATTAGAACTAAGTGGGAGCTGCGACATTGAGGTCATTTTAAACACATGTATGAGGGGGGGGGTGCATGTTAACGCTATGTGCAAAACCAACACTTAAATTTTTAGGCTTCAGACAGAAATACTGAACTTTAATAGATCTGATCAACTCTATATTTCTATTTCATTTGTGTGATCGCTAGGGTTAATTCCCCCAAAATTCTACAACCGAGGAATCCGGCTCCGGTGGTGTCGTTACGGTGAAGTGTGACCGCACATCGTGTCGCCTGCAGGCGGTGAAGTTGTCTCCCCCTCCGCGGGGAGAGAGGAGCGGACGCCGGGGCTGCAGAGCCTCGCGTCCGCTCCTCGTCTTCCCCCTTTCTCTGTAAATCAGGAGACTGGACTGCGCCGCCATATATATTCCCTCTGCCGCCCCGTGTCCGAGTCTGAAGCCTTAAAATAGCTCCCGAGCCGATTCCACACACTCACACGAGGATTGATATTGCAGCTCGTTGCAGCCACACCACGTCGAACGCCCACAGCGAGTCCTGCCTGTCAGAGACAGA
The DNA here is from genome assembly GCA_038501795.1 of Pseudopleuronectes americanus. Classification (NCBI taxonomy): domain Eukaryota; kingdom Metazoa; phylum Chordata; class Actinopteri; order Pleuronectiformes; family Pleuronectidae; genus Pseudopleuronectes; species Pseudopleuronectes americanus. The sequence goes on from CM076727.1 coordinate 18,907,433, forward strand.
GCAGGCCACATGGATATCTAAATCAAGAAGAACTAAAACAGAGAAAGGGACACTGCTTTCATCTTCATCATGCAAAGATCCTTTACAGTGACATGCATGGGGCAGGAGAATACAATTAAATGAACATTTCACTTTCCACCACCACAAAACCTCCCTGTCACAAAACAACAGGGATCTCATCCAAGTTTTCTAAATGAATTCGTTGGCTACCGAAAACAGCTTGATTCCTGTTTGGATTCAAATCATCTGCATGTATCGCTTTTTAATTACTCTGATCTAAAACAGTTTGAATTTCTCATTATTCAAACACGTTTCTCACTAGTACTTGATTGTTTTTATAAAAGTGGAGCTGCAGTTGTCGTCCAGGTTCTGATTTGTTGCCTCAGAGTCTTTCTTCCAGGAATCCACAGCAAACGTCAATAGCGGTGATTAATGAGCTTATCTGTTGGAACATGTTAGGTTTCTGTGATTCTCCCTGGTATTTGGACCTACTGACCTCCGGTCCACACTGTAGGCTGGGTTTCTGCTGCTGCTGCTGCTGCTGATGGTGCTGATGGTGCTGATGGTGCTGATGGTGGCGATGATTGGTTTGTAACGATCGATAACGGTATACATGCCCCGTCCAAATAACACATTTGCCTACCTCCCCACTTCCTGACACACTCTCTCGCGTGCATTTTCAGCGAAGGCTTTTATCCAACACGCCTTGAGGAAGCTTAAGTGCATGCACTGAGCATCACACACAAAACACTCACACACACTGACACACACACGTACGCAAACGCATGCGCCCGGCACCATTTAAATTTAATTGAAGACAACTGAAAAAGATAATCCCCCTTCAAGAGTTATCCTCATAATAACAATAATAATAATACAACTGACAGTAATTCCCAGGGCCTATTTATTCACCTGTTCCTCATATCATGCACTTTAACAACAGCGGCCTTGAGTGACAGGTGGGTGATGAGTTCAGTATCCTGACAATCGGGTACCAGTTTCAGCCGTGGTGCCTTTTCAACGAGCGCTGAATGAGATTCTGTTGGCGGGAATAAAAAACAGATGGACAAAAGACTTGGTGCGACAAAGATTCCCATTCTGTCTGCCTGACATCTGCTGACGGCCGTGAAAGAGCTGCCACTGAGGGCTCCACTGTCGGAGGAATAAGTAATTATAATTAATAACGAAGGGCCAAAGATGCACGAGGATGGATTTTTGAAATAAGAGACACATTTTGTTCTTTCTCACTATTTAAGCTGTTTTGCAGAATAAATCATATTTAGATGGTACATGTGGATGCACTGCACAGATAGTCCAAGAGTCAAGGTTAAACCTCAAAAGATTAAATGATGATCAACATTTCATTGACATTGACTACATTTCCTTTATTGATTGGTAATCCCTGAATGTAACCGGGTTTCAAGAAGCCTTGGACCTGTTTTCCATGTTCTCCCCCTGTGTCGGTTCTCTCTGCCTACTCCAGCTTTCTCCCGAAGTCCTGAGGCTTGTGTCAGCTTCTCTAAATTGCCCGTAGGTGTGACTGGTTGTTTCTGTCTGGTCCGGGGTCTAGTCCACAGTGTACCCTGCCTCTAACCCACTGTCAGCTGGGCTCTAGTCCCCTCCTGCAACCCTCAAAGCATAAGCAGTACAGGGGTATGTTCCTTTTCAGAATGAGACCTAAGGCCGTTTCAGCTACATGCTGGAATTAAACATATATTATACTTCATACTTTTACTATTTGCCATTTTTCCAGAGCAACTTTAAAGGTGCTATATCTCTGCAGCTGAATGTGGTTTCAGTAGAGCACTGCTACCTCTCCAGGACAGACTGCTAATTAGCATGCTAACTATGATAGAGGAAAATAAGGGAATTAGAATCAAAACTATAACAAATGCACGACTGCTACGTAGACAGATGTTTATCGGATATAAAGCAAAACCTTTAAAATAATGCCTTTAAACCCAGGTTAAGTGTTTTAGGTCAACCGAGGGCATTAGAAAGATAACCACCTCCAGATGGAAATATCTTTGTGTGTGTTTTATCCAGGTAGAGCACAAAGTTGTGTTTTTTTTTCACTGCATCAGGAAACAGTGCTGAGGAAAGCAGTGAGAGTCACTAGAACCAGAACAGGAGGGCACGGGCCATAAAACCAAAGTAATGAGCTCAAAGAGGCTGAAGACTCAGTTGAGGGGAACTGCAGAGTCTGTGATTACTCTCTGTAGGTTTATCACTCAGAGTGACCACTTTCACATCGTCATCTCCATTAATTATACACAGATATGGATTGATGCAGCCATAAGGGTTGTTTTTTTTTGAGCCAACAAGCTCACACTTAAAAATGCATGTAGTAGTATTTTCTAAAATGCCGGTGTTTCCCGTAGTACATCTTCTGTAAGTGAGCATCTTTAAAAAAAAATTACTTTTAAATGACCACGATCCATTCAACAGTTATTGTGATTACCACACTGAGCTTTTGTCTGTTATCCTGCCCTGACTTTAATCGGGTGTATTTTCTGTATTTACAGTCAGCTCATCTCATTTTGACATTGTTTTTATCCACAGAGAAAAACATGTCGATGCACAGAATGTTAATGTTCTTCTTCTGCCCGATGCCTCCTTAAGTAGCGGTATCGCAACCTTTTTTAAACAGATCCTAGTATTTGAGTAGGTGGAATGGAATGGATATCTATACTTTACACTTCATGTGAGGGAATTAGTTTGAGGAGGCAACAATCCCCTCTTCCCTGAATCCCCTGCGATAGTTAACTCTGAAAAGCCCAGTGCGATGCTTTGATAGTGGAAGTGACAGGGATAAGCACAGAATATGCAAAGCCCCCCTGTAAATCCCATCAAGCATAGAGAATTACCAGTAGTCTTGGGAGAATTGTCCATAGGCTTTTCGCCAAGAATAAAAGGTCAAAAGTACTTCTCTTGTATTGAGGTTCCACATAACTTAAAGAAAGCCAAATAGAAAAGTATCAGACATAAGATAAGGCAGTATTGGGAAAGTGTTAGTACATTAAAATATACAAATTGATGTTGCTTTATTTTCTGCGCTTAGTTTGAAGTCTGTGCCGAGAGTTATTCTTCCTTTTAATAAGCATCGTGGGGGATTAGCTATAACTACTTCCATGACAACCAATTAAAGACCTGTTGCAAAGGTAAAGAAAAAAAAGAGCCCCCAGCATGAGAGAGGTCAGGAAAGGATGTCTCACCACTGTGGTTGTTCAGCCTTCATTATTAATTTAGCCTGCTTAATTATTGATCAGCACAATGCTTAAAACAGGGGAGTAAAGGACTCTTTGTTCTTCTTAGCTATGTGAAATTCCAGGTAGGTAGGAGGAGATGCATTTGGCTGACAAGCTCTCTCTTTTAGACAAGTAAGTGCTTCGCTTGCCATCTAAATCGTTAGCATATAAACATTACCTTTTCAATATTTGATGTTCGCCAGCTTGTTTTCGTCAATTATTCAGTTTACTGTAATTTCCTCCTGGAAGCGCGGGGCATGAGCAGGAAGTGTAAGTTTCCCTGGCCTCTGACACAGTGCAACAGAATCTGTATCAATGAGCACACACTGGCATTTTGCACGGCATCACCAGAGGGACATTCCATTATGATACATGTGCTTATAGTTGGAAGAATAGTGAACGGAGAACACATCAGAGACGGAGCAGAATTAACATCAGACCTTGTGATAAAACCTTATTTACCAGGAAGTGAAACAGGGCTAGCTTTGTGTCCCGTGCTGGATCTGAAACATCTCAGTTATCTCTCTCTCTCTCTCTCTTTTTATCTTTTATCCTCAACACTCTCTTACTTTCCCTTGTGTTACACATTGTCGTAGTGTGGACATACAGGAAGCCAATTCTCTAGTTTCACAGTTTCCTGATGTGTGATAGCAAGATGTGTGAGGTGAAACGTCACTTTGTTGTGTATCTTTAGCTAAAGCGATAGCTAACAAATAACGTAACTTCAGCTGTTACGTTTGGTATCTATGTCTATAAAATTAGACAAGATGTTCCCACCATCCAGATATGAATCCATAATATACCAGATCCAAATGCTGCCACCTTGTGCTGGCAACGTCATTTAGAGTCTATGAAGTCATCATGGGGCCGTTGTTTTGATGCATCTTATTGCTTTGGCTTCACCTTCTTGTGAAGTTAACATTTGAGGGAACTTCAGCTAAATTATAAGACGTCATTAGCTAACACATAATGTATCATTAGCTAACGCTAACACAGGTTTGACATCCGCCCATTTCTTTGCCTTATAAAAATGGCCTATACAAATACTCCGACCTTTTGAATATCCACTTTCAACATTACTTTTAGACATAATAATAAATAGGGATATGAACCTAAAGGGGTTCTTTAAGGCTCTGAGTTTGAGTCAGGGTTGATTCAATAGTTGTGATATTGATCCAGTCTCTCACATGATTTAACAAATATTCCTCGTTTTTGATACTTTACTTCCAAAACTTATTCTTCACAAAAATACCTAGTTCCAAAATGCTGATATGTGGGTAGATCTGAACATTGGAAAAGCTCCTCTTGAAAGATGATTCTTATTGTAGGGATTCTGCTTTTACATGATTCAAAGTGTTGGATTTTGTTGTTCAAAGTGCTCAATAGAAATGGAAACGATTACTCTTCTGAATTGAAATTTTCTTTTGCAACAGAGACATGCTGTCGTTTTGTTTGTTTTTTTGTCAGACGGGCACTTTATAGATGTCAGAGCTGATTTTCCAGCTCTGAAATTGATCCCATGTTGGAGATGGAACAAAAACAGTAAATGCTTTACTTTGTTCACTGTTGAGATGTGGACTTTATAGCCAGAAAACTCTAGTTGTGTGCAGAGCAGTCATTTGTTATCTGATCAACAGGGAAACTGTCTGGTTGTATTAACGTTGAGGCCAAAGCAGTAATAGAATAATAGAAAAGACATTTGAAAAGCAACTTTTAAACAATACTTTTTAGCTGTTACTTTACATTGTCATACTCCAAATTTGACCAAATCTCACTTCGATCTATTGACCTGAAAATGAACACATTTTATGAATATGAACAGGTTTTTTATTACAATTGTTTTGAATAAACATTAATGCTGATGTCTTTCAAATGGATGTAGAATTCAAAACAGCTTCCACTCAACAGAATCTGAAAAGGGATCGTACCAATGGATAACACTCTTAAGGTTTAAAGATGTACAATCCCAAGGATAAAATACTTATTTGCATTTAAGAGTGATTGTGTGTCATGAATTATTTCGAAAAATGTTCAGCAATTTCTTTTTACCAAGGCCAATAAGTGACAATACAACAAATCACCTCTCAGGTTGTACCACTACTGAAAATCTATATTTGTACAGAGGTATTACTTGTAAGTGCGTTCTTATTCACTGCCGATGTCCGAGCTTCACATCTGTTTCTTGGTGAAGACGACAGTTTGATGGCACGAGGGGAAGCCACATTCTCTCTGTGCCCTTTATTTAAAAACACAATTCCTTTTTGTCCATGTGTTTGATTTCCACAGCCTGCTGCCCAGGAAAGCTAAAGTATTGCACCATCAATTTAGTAACTTGAAATGATTTCTGAAGAAGAATAGAGAAACCTTTTTCACACAGAGTAACAGCTGGTCGGACAATTGTCTAATATTTTCCAATCATGCGTACACACCTTCCCAGTAGTATGATTGTTGTCGTAGCAATGCCTCTCTCCAGTGATCGACCAACATGCCAGTTGCCCGGGTGACAATGGTTCTGTGTGGCTGTCCCAATTGCCTTGCATGGTCCTTGCATGTTCCTCTCTGGGTCGAGGGCCTTGTCTCATCCAAGCACTCCGAGCCACGACACCTCTTGTGTCACTGTTCTTGGCTCGATTGCACTTTGCGGTCACTCAGGACCTCGGTAAATAGCAGGTTGGTTTCTAGCATGGGCTTCTCTTCCACGGGGTTATTATCGCCTGAGAGGCTGTTGCATGCCAAGGAGGGGCTGTTAGGAGTGGAGAGGGGGTTATTACAGTGAAGCTACAGAAGGTTGGGAGTCTCAGTGTCAGATTATAATAATGACAACGTATATGTGAACACAAAATAGCATTGTGGACTCTCTGGCCCGTGATATGGAAGGTAGACTGCAAAGTGCAGGACACTGAGTCTGGTGATTAAACTCTTCTCATAAAGAGTCCACACTGGGAAAAGTGACCTCTTTTATGTGCTTCTTTTAGATTTTCATTTAACTTTTTATTTGAGTACAGCACTTGTGAGGTTTTTTGTCTCACTGGCACCTATAACACTCCCGGAGATTAATAATATAACAGTGGTTTACAAAGTGCTGGAGGCGATTCTTATCCAAATAGTAAAACTTTGAATTAATTCTTCAGTTGTGCTTGATGACTGTTATTTGAATTTGTTATTTGTTATTTGACATTGAAACCTTCCCCTAGTGTGAATGGAACAGAGGGCGTCATGCTGGGGTGGAGATACACTGTAGAAGAGTGTCACAAGACATGCTGGTGAATTTCTCCTTGAGTCAAGTCTCACCGGCTCTTGGTGAATAGTTAGCAACCTGGACTTTGTGTTCCCTGTAGAGGACGGCACGCCAACAAGGAATATCTGAATCCGTAAAATAAGGTTTATTAAACCATAGACTGTTTATAAAGGACGGACGACACAATTCCACTTCCTCCCAATCTCCTATAAAATAAGCAGAACAATATCCGGGATAGGAACCCTGCCGTCTTGGGCATTTGAAGGACAGGAGTGATTGGTGGATGGAGTCGCTGGTTGTGAGGTCCCGCCAATAAACGCACTCGACCAATTGCAAATCCGTCTCAGCTGTCAATCACGAGATCTCACCCCACTTCTGTAGAATCAAATAACGACATCTCTTACTCTTTGTGATGAGAACAACCTAAAAATTAAGGAAACTATCTTTGAGAAAAATCTATTTGACGCATTGGTTTGACTTCATGGTTTGGTCCATGTCCCATCCTCTAACATGCAGGAGGAGGTTTTATTACTCATACTGCAGCCAGCGCCCAGGCTGTGTTTTTGGGGATCTGTCATATCATCTGTCTTTGTATTCAGTCTCTGGTTTGTCTCTCCACTGGAAGGACGGATACAGTTTTATAAGTTCCAAGTTAGAAAATTTGGAACCAGGAAAAGGACCAAACATAAAATATAACATCCATCGTCTTCCATGCTCACTTGTTCCGAGTCACATATGGGTTAAAATGCTCGTATAGCTTTCTCGATAACACAATTTTATCACAAGGCCACAAAGCATGAAAGGGGACAAACAAAGAACCCCCCCCCCTCCACTGTTCATCTTTGAGCATCAATTATGAGCCTTTTGATGTTCATCCTCAGTTTCAAATTACAGATTCACCATGCTCTCTGCGCTTGACTTTACAATATTTGTCACATATATTTCAAACTAACTAGCATTTAAGTAAATGTTAAAAACCTCAAAGCGGCCGGATTCAAGAAAAACTCAAGTTTCCGCTAATTACACTAATCAAGGTCACATTCATGCCTTTGATATAATGTGTTGACCATCTATATCCAGTCATCTGATCGCGTGAAGCACAGAGTTGTGGACTTAGTGCTTCAACTTCACGCTAAGGACGAAACATAACACACTGCGTTAACTTGTCTCGTGATTCTAATTGCACAATGACCTCATTAAGATGGCTTCTTCTTACTGAACTGACAGAATAGTATGAATGTGTGTTTTTATTCGGTATCGTCACGCCCACAGGGACGAGCTCATTTTGAGACATTTAGCCCCGAGCGATTTGCTTTGATTCTTAAAATTGCCTCAGTTTTATTATTATTATTATCAACAATGGCGTAACCATAACTGGAGATCCTATTATCTAAATACATAAAGTCCCTGCAGCTGTATAAAACTGTCCCATGACACAAGCATGACCTGCAATTTTGCTTTGCATATGTGAGGACTTATAACTGTATTAAGCCTATATAAGTGTTAGTATATCAGTAGAGCTTTACGGCCTTTTAGAGCTCATGGGACAGATTTTATAGTCACATGGTAACGCTTGACTTTTAATGCTAAGCTCTTCAGAGTATAAACCAAAGGAGAATCATAAAAGTCTTCTATTGGGATGACACACAAATGGCATATTTCATTTTGAGAGCAGGACTTACTGACACGTTCAGATTTCTGAATGCTTTCACTCAAAACCCTTCGCTTGCACTCAAATATACCTTACATCTGATCCCGCTTAAGCTCTTCTCCTTGTACTCATGCTGCTTCTGCCAATGCTTTTTCTTTTTTGTACAACGTATCTGAGGAACACAAGTTTCATGCGCACAGAATCATTGTGAGCACGAGGAGAGCGGTGGAATCTGGTGGGCGGGAAATTAGTCCAAGCAACAAAGCATCAATGCGAGTGGACAGTTGCGAGTGCAGGGTTTTGATTGAGATCATTAAATCTGAATGTGAAATCAATAAGTCCTGCTCTTAAACTGAAAGACTACTCTATTGAATAAAGATATGAAAAAGAAAACACACACATATATATATGCTCGGGTCACTTCATGTTAGTTATTCATTATACAAATCATAACAGTGTATGTTTCGTTTTTCATTAGATTTCTTGTTGTGCTGCTCCTCATGAAACAGGTTAACTGGGCAAATATCCTCAGTGTCATATCACAATGAGTTGGAGCTGTGAGTTGAATTCATACAGCAGACATCAACATCACTGCTTTCACCTTGACAGTAGTGAGATTAAACCGTATGAATAAACAGGGGCCACAAGGATGAATCCAAGGAGCATTTCCCGGTGTGTGTCAGCTGGAATGTGGTTAAATTTAGACTCATGTACTTTGAAATGCAAAAAGCCTACAAGCACATGGGGCTGTTTTTTTTTATGTGTGTAAACAATCAGTTGAGATAGACTAATGGCCCCGAGCTGAGTCTACCGTCTCGGGGCCCATGTGACTCTGTGATTTGATTCAGAATGCTTTTGTTGGAGTCATTCGAGATCCCTAACGCAGCCGGAATCGGATCAAGTCCCAGGTTCGCTTCTCCAGGACCTCGCCCCGGGAGTCGGCCTCGTTCTATGCAGACGACTGTTTAAAAAAAAGAACGACCTGAGTGAGATGTGTGTGTGCGGAGAAGTGTGGTGAATACAGATGCTTCCACGCAGCGCACAAAACGATGGCACGGCCTCTGCGGTCAGCAGGTGTCAGGTCTATTGAGCACATATGGGATATTTTGGTCAGATATATTAGACAACCCCCCCACCGCTATCAACATCAAACCACCAATCTCTTGTTCCTCTCTCCGGGAGAGACAGAGACTAGTGCTTTTAAAAATGCATTTCATCATGGTGCTGGGCTCTGGCTTTGTCTTTTTAAAGCGTCCCAGTGTGTGATCACAGAGCGCACCGTGCTGTGGCAGCTGTGACTAATGGCAGAATCTCATTATGAAAGACACTGATTGGATCGCAGGTTGGGAAACAGAGAAACATTGAGTCACTGTTGTTTTATGTTTTGTTCTCCTTGGGGCTTCGGTCCTCCAGGTTTCGATGACCGGGACACGGACCTGTTCTTGTGCGACACCAACACGTGCAAGTTCGACGGCGAGTGTCTACGAATCGGGAACATGGTGACGTGCATTTGTGATTTCAAGGTAAGACTTGTGCTTTTTTATGTTTCTTCTTATTGCTTCGACTATTCCCCCGAGCAGGGATGTGTCACAGCATAGCAACTGTAACTTGGCTCTTTTTATAGCCTTTTCTGTTCAGAACACAGAACACAAGAGAAAACAAGTGTAAGAAATTACTTAACTGCTTTTATTTGCTCTAATAGAATATCCAGTCATTAGCATGTCTTCTCTTTCTTCTTTGTCTGGTTTATTGGCGGGTTGGCAACCGACGTCAAGGTGCATTACCGCCAGTAAGTGAGTGTTACATCAAAGCTCATTTTGATTAACTGACTTTATATCGAAGCCACTGAAGAAAACGCTGGATTCTGATTGGCTCGTGGGTGCAGATGAACGCTGATTGTATCAACAACAGAGAAGAGGCATGAAAAACAGGAAAATCTTAGATATGCATCTGAGGGACTTGGACCGACAACTGTCATTGGACAAAACTCTGTGATGTGGGCGTCTGCTTTCTCAAAACGCCGTTATTGTTTTGATCTCAACGCAAGATATTTCAATAAAAACATATGTTGGTGTTTGGATATCCAGTGGGATCCACAGAACTTAAAAGTGCTCTTGAAAATGAAAAGTAACGTAAAGAAATACATGTCGGGGTGAAAGGTGAGGACCTGTATGATAAACCTGATCGAAGTCCATTGTCCTGATTGGACTAGAGGATCCCTCCAGGGAGGTGTAGCAGGAGTTTACAGCTCCGTGACCTCGACCTCCGTCTGGAACCGATGAGGCTGAAAGGCTCGGTAATGGCATAAATCGTGGATATTATGTCGTTCTTGATTACGACTCACTCTTAACGTTTACAGCCAGGCCCCGTAATAAAAAATAAGAAAAAAGGCGGCTGAGTATTGATTCGTGTATGACGTTTATGAGCTTTGCTGACTAATACGCTTATATGAAGAGCCCCGGAGATAAACCGGGGAGATCCGAGGAGCGAGCATGTGTTCTCATCTGTCGCTTCTATCAGCGCGTCATCAGCAGGCAGGCACGACCAGGCTGACACTCCATTGGTCACCAGCTTTTATCTCAATTTCCTACTTCCCTGGGAGCAAACATTAACCGAGGCGCAGGGATAAATTACATTACTGCTCCATCCCTCTCTCGGGAGATCTCACACTGATACCGGCCAGGGCTGTGTTCTCAGCAAAGAGCAGGTCATAGCACAACTTCTGACTTAATACCACACAGGTCTGAGGTCAGCACTGGTGTACATCCTGTGCTTGTTGTTGTTAGAGGTTCCCCCGATGTTAGCGTCTTTATTTCATCAGTCGACATAAACATGACCTTCCTGGCCCTGTGCTCTAAATAATCAGTCCCTCCCAATCAGAGTCAGATCCACGGGTCCAGGACTCCCCTCCAGTTGGCAGTCCGTCCACGGGCCTGCCAGCAGAGAACATGAAAGTTGCATGAGCTCGGCTTGGTTTCCCCTTGTTTTTCCGACAGAACCCAGGGTTGTATGTGCACACACACACTGTCACACACACTGAAGAAGAAAAAACCCAAGGAAGAGACACACGCAAGGGGCTGTGTGAAGAGGAAGTGAGTTTGATGTGCTGGAATCAATGGACACTATTCATTGCCAAGATGCATTAGATCCGCCTCACACTGACTCGTGGAAGAGCCAAGACTGTCCCCTCGCTAACTGGAGTCAAACCGCCGCTAGAGCAACATGTTCCGTTTCTCACACGCAGGGAAACGCGTTCGCTTTATTTTGTCAACTAGCGTCACGCTCCTTGACTAATCACATAACATTTCTTTGTAAATCATTTCACAGTATAGCTGCTGGGGGGAAGCTATTGTTGCCGGTTTGGAGTTTTGTTAATGTCAGGTCACAGGGCTGATTCCCGGAGGGGTAGTCCATTCTAAAAATATGTGCGCTCATGGCTCTGTGAAACACTTAAACGGAAACTGCTCACCAAAGGGTAAATGGCAGATTTTATTGCTTTCTGTAATGGTGCTTTGTAATGTGTTGTTAATGTTGGGAGGCACTGGTGGAAGTTTTTCTCTAAACTACACACAAACTGTACGTCAGGCTCTGATTGTCCTTGTTTTTCTTCTTAAAATGTCCAACTTATTTTTTTTGTGACCACTTTTACATTCGTTTTAAAGGAAGTTACACAATAATTACATACATATACAATAATTCTCACCAAGTACACATTTACCAAGTATCTACCCCTCTATGTCACCAGTTGTAAAGTATTAAAGTAAATATGAATCTACAGTCACAGTGTGTTACTGATCTGACACCAACCGATCATTATTTATTCAAAGAGCATCTAAGAAAGATTTTAAATAGTTAATATCCTCCATTGTTGTAGAATTGCTTGTTTATTCCTTCAGAAACACACAACTTCAAAATCCCAGGCCTTGATATTGCTAACAATAGTTTCTACTTCAGCAAATATCCGTGGGCTGAAGTGTTTTTAGTAGTTTGTCCTCGTGGTTTGATAATTTGCTTCAGGAATTTCCACAGTGAAGAAACAATGTTATTGAATTGTGAGTGCTGCTCTCAGTTATATTGAAGCAGGTCAAGCAGTTCATTCAGCCATTAGAGAGGATCATGATCATAACAATAAAAATAATCATGTTTTTATTCAATATTAAACATATAAAAGCTGTATGAAATCTATGAACATATCGTAGAATCTTGGTTTATATGTGTAAGGGAATTACTTTTATAGTCTGCCATACAAACTGCAAAACTAAATGCAGAAATGAACATTCAAATCTTGGAGGAACACAAACACAAGGAAAGCCTCTGATGAAATGCGTGCAGGCTGATCTTCTGAAAGTTCAACCGGGAGAAAAACATGATCTGGTTGCACAGTAACTCTTTTTGAAAGGTTCCAGTCACAGAGGGCGGAGGAGCCGCAGAGCACAGTGTGCAGCTCGTTTTTTTTTACGAGTTAGACTTCACATCGCAGAGCGTGCTGAGAGAGCGCCCGGCGTTTAGGGAGATTCCTGTTGGGGATTTATTTGAAATCCATTTTTAGTAAAAGGCATTTACGTGAAGCCGAGGTTATTACTTTCAGCCATCTTGATTTGTGAATGTGGCAGGATGTGTGAAAGCATGTTGCACACATTTTTCTAAAAACGCACACAGCCCACAAAACACTTGAGTGCTCCTCAAACTGCGGAAACACAACACGGCCCACCCCCTCTCCAACTCTCCTGACGCACACAGACACACGCAAACTTTGAGACTGTCAAATCATGGAATGTGTTCTATGTTTACACCCGCACACACACACACACACACACACACACACACACACACACACACACACACACACACACACACACATCTCACACAGGCCCAGGTGGTGAGACACCAGCCTCTGATGCAGACCCCATTCCATATATTTGCATTCATTTATCTTGCTTTCATCCGGGGCCATGTGAACGGACTGGGACTGAGATTTGGAAGACTGGTGAACCTCCTGTATTACACTCCAGTCCCTGCAATAACAATAAAATACAAATGAATAGATTCAGTCAACAGGAACGCTCGAGTGCTTTTACTTTTGAAACAGGCATGGGAAGTGTTGCAATAATTTATAGCTTCCCTCAGATTCGATAATTATAATGATAATTTCTTTATTCTTACATGCAGGCTCACCCAGTAGAGCTGCTGTGGACGGAGGCTTTATTCAGATTGAACCTTTAGTTAAGTGTGACAGAAACAATGGAGCCTTCACTGTTCAAACAAAGGATGCTGCATATGATTACTGTGGGATGTTTCTCATATATCCTGAATGAGAATATTTGTTTCTCTTGACTACATAATCACCTTTAGAATGATATAAAGAGAAATAAGAATATGACCAAGTTATTCTGGACAGTTTGTGTTGCTCTGTTTTAAATGAAGCCAATTGAATACTCCTGTTGTTTTTAGCCAAGCAAATAAATGTATTCCTCCTTTTCACAATAAGACAAACACTGGAATGTTTCCTCACTACTTTCTCCTCCATTGCATCTCCCCACCGCCTGTTGTTACCTCCATCCTCTCATCTGTATTTTTTTCCAATTACTGTGGCTGTGCCGTGCACTGTGGTCCACCGGCTGGATCCTCTGTGCCTGCAGGAGAGTGGAGAGCACTTCAGGTGTGTGAGCCAAGTTTCTAAAAGTAACATTTTAATTCTTTTGAGGGAGGACGAGTCTCCCTCCGTTATAATAGAGCGATGCAGCAGAGGCTTGATGTCTCGACGCCTCGGCAGCGTTAGAACCAAAAGGATCCTTGTTGCCCGAACACCACCTGTGAGAAAACAGGTTTGCCTCTTTGTAATTTGGGTCAAGTAATTGTCCGGGCTCTTGCATCTGTTTGAGCTGAAGGTCTCTGTGGTGCCGTGCCGCCGCCTCCTCGCTTTGCACGATGAATATACCAATTAAAATCAGCACAGCACAGGAGGTGAGTGTGTCTGTGCTGTGCGAATGTGAGAGCGCGTGCAGCTCAGACAAAGCCAGTGATAATGATGGAATTACCAATTGGACACGTGCAGGTCTGTTGCGTGGGGCGAGCTGTTGATATCATTTAACATGTGCTGTTGTGCTCTTATTTACCAGGCTTTTACTTTTTACTTTTTGACACGGATTAGTTAGAGTCAGCTTTAAACAGCACGCACCAGCACGGCGGAGACGTCTGAACGATTAGCACGACAACGATGAGCTGAGTTGTTGCGATGCATGTGAGGGAAGATTACTGAGTTTACTGAAAAAGTGTTTTGTGTTGCTGATGCGTCTGCAGAGTTGTGGAGGGTGAGGTGACATTCCTTTGTTCCTGGAGCGGTCGGGTGCAGGGTGCTCGTTTGTCTCCTCCTCCTGGGAGGTCGCTCCGTCCACACCCGTCACCCAACGGGGGCTTCATCATATTCTTGTTAATGTGAAGTCTGCACCGTGATCATTGTTGTTGCATTTTGTGGTAATGTTGTGTCTTCTGACTGAGTGATTTATTACGAGAGACGCAACTGTGCCGTTTAAATGGGTTTTGCCTTCTGGGCTGCCGCACCGTGCTCTGTCTGTATTCACATTTTGACGAGTCGATTCTCATCACAACTTCATTTTATTTCCTAATTAGAATTAGAAACAAAAAAACACATGGTGGACTTGGTGGGAAATTGCGTGTCGGGCGCCGCAGCTGAGGAGCTGGGGAGCATCTGTGTCAGCTCCTCCGTGGCTCTGGCTGTCAGACACCATTACAGAGCAGCCTGTCTCCCGGGACTCGGCTGGGGACACTCGGCTGGGGACACTCGGCTGGGGACCGGCGGGCTGGGCCCTAATCAAGAGGAGACTGCCGAGCGGTTAAAGAGCAGAGGCACCAGCCAGCCACCTCTCCGGTCCCCCCCCTCCGATCTCTCTCTCCATCTTCCCCGTTGTCACAATAACTCCCGTCTCCTCCATTACTCTCTGTCTGTTTCTCTCCCCCTGCTCGCTTGTCCAAATAGCTCCCCCCCTCCTCCCTCTCTCTCTCTCTCTCCTCTCTCTCTCTCTCTCTCTCTCTCTCTCTCTCTCTCTCTCTCTCTCTTTGTCCTTGTTTCCAGTGTGAGGATTTGACCAGTGTGAGCAAACATGGCACGGCATCATGGGCGAGTTTGTCACTTACCCGGACGACTCTTGACCCTCCTCTGTCCGGGCGGTCTGCAGGACACCTCACAGAGTCAGGCACAGAACAGATTCATCACTCGGACGTTGCTCCTCAGGGATCTATTGTTGGTTTGTTGGTTTTGGTTTTTCTCCTCACCTCTCTCTGAGGTTGACTGCTCCAAAATGTCTTTAGTAGTGCGGCTTCGCTAAAGTTTTCCTGAAAGCAAGGTAAAACTTTTTGTTGAGCACTTAATCCAAGGATATGTGTCGGGCCGTCATTGAGGTGGTGTCAAGTCAAACTAAGCCTTTCCAGTCCGGGAAACTATATTTAATGTTTCTGTAACTGAAAGGAAATTGAAGAAAGGGACTGGTTTGGTTGAGATGATGGTTACTGACAGTTCAGTTCCCCTGTGAGTTATCAACAGGGATGTGGATCGTCCTGTTCCCACATGGAAGAAGGTGACTTCCCCAACATGTGACTAACGATCTTATCAATACTTGTCTTAGATTAACACAGTGGTTTGTAATAGACCCGGTTTTTAATCGTTGGGTTATCCAGATTTGGTTTTGTTACCAGCAAATATAGGTCTTTCATATTTTTCATGTGATAAGACTATATTTCTGTCCAAGGAGAGAATTCAGTTATGATAATTTGCCTTTTATTTCTTTATTATTTGTTATTTCTTCACTTGAGCTCTTCAGAAAAATACCTGAATCAAAAGAAACTGCTCTGTGAATAAGCTCAGTTCAAACAGTGTCAGCAGTTTTCTTGATCAATGTGCAGCTGTGTAATGGATTAATCCCCGAAGCTCATGAAATAGAAAAGGCATTGATGCTTTTCCTTGATTAACCTTGAATTCATGAATGGACAAGTGGTCTCAGATATTGGACCACACTGAAAAATATATTCATACCCTTTGGACTTTCTCTGTTAAGAGCACAAAATGTTATTTTTTTAATTCATGTAATGTTGTCTTGTATAGATCATCACGTCATTGGTTTAATGCCCTGACAACTGTCATTTACATTTTCACGGCTTCATGGTATTAACAGCACCTGAAGGGTGGTGGTGCACCTTCAGGTACCTGCCAACTTGCGTGTAGTTGCAGGGTGGACTTGTTGGCGGTGTGTTTATATTTCTTCAGACTTAATTAAAATATTATATGTTAAAGTTGACGATGTGGCAAATCCCCAAAAGTAAAAACAAAAGCATTTAGATCGCCCTCTAGTGGCTGGCTGCAGTATAGGTATTAAATCCCCCGTCTTCCGTGTAAATAAACGTGAAAGTAAAACGTCAAATACATTTTTCTCATATAGTATTTCCCTTATTTTCAATATTTCTCCTCACGCTGATTTATGTCCAAGTTGTTTGTTTGGTTTGTTTTAATTTGCTATTTTGATGGCGTGAAACGTCATGATTGACAGCTGAGACTGACACATGATTGGTTGGCTACTACCTCCTATTGCTACTGTTAGGACACTGGCTCCAATCGTGCAAGATGACAGCGTTTGCAATTGGGATATTTTTGCATAATTTCTGGTTCGTGGGAGGAAGCAGAGACAAGTTGTCCGTCTTTATACTCAGTCTTTGTTCCTATTCGTCCCAAGAGGAGATAAAACAGCAGGAAATAGATGCAGTCCAGTGTTTTGCAGCCATGAGACGTGAAACCAGCAGCCGACCTGAGTCCCAGTGAGCAACATGAGGGATTAACCTTTGACAGTTGTATCATATCAGAAGCTCAAGCAGCTCTGATATCCATTAACATCCAACAGGACATTTGCGTGTTAGAAGACGCACTCTTAGCTCCCTCGCCGCCCTGCCCCTGGTCATATCACAAACACCACAACCAGCCATCAATCACACGACAACCGCGCCGGGTGATGGAAAGAAAGAGGCCACATGGGGGACGCAGAGGAATCCCGGACGAGAGGGTCTGTCTCTTGTCAGGAGCCACAGGTGTCCTCAGCCACCACCATAAGCACTGAGACGTCTCTGTCAGAGCCGATAGAGCCGCAGCCTTTGATAAGTGCGGGGGGGCATAAGTAAAGATCGCGCCTGGGGGTCTCGGCAGCGGAGGACAAGTCATGCGGAAAGCTAATGCGGCGGCTGTGTGTGTGTGGAGCGAGGAGGCAGAGGGTTGCATCAGAAGTAGAACGTGCTGGGTGGTGCCGCCTCCGTCCTCCGAGGCTAGCCCTAGTTTCGTGGAGATGTTTATTATTGATAGAGGTAGATTATAGCCTTGGGATGAATTGCATAATCTAGAGCCGCCTCTAATGGATACAGGAAATGGATCAGGCTATCAGTCAGGTCTCTGTGGGAGAAGGGATGCGTCTGTGTTTGTATGTGTCTTTCTTCCTGTGTGTGTCTGTTTGTGTGTGTGTGTGTCTGCGCACACTAAGTCTGGGCAGCGGTGTGGCCCTGTCGACCAACACGTTGAATTAAACAACAGATCTGAAGTGTTTACTTGTTTAAAACACTCCTGAATTAAACAGGAAAATTAGCAATTCTGTAACTTCTGAGCAGAGCAGCTTTCTGATCTGATCTCCACTGGAAAAGGAAATAGGGAAAAAACTTGGTTAGTGTGAAGAAATATGTTTTTTTTTGTGGAAAGCTTTTTGTGAAAGTTTATTTTTCCGTTTAAAAATGCATTAACTCTGCTATGGATACGTCTGGTGTCCACACTGCTCCGGATGTTTTTAAAGCTTTAACGCTACTGGCCCAGTTTCAGTTTCGATCTCTTGACCTTCATTTTTGTCTGACGCTCTTTCTAATTTGCTGTTGCTGTTTCTCTTTAATAGCCTAGCAGCTAACAAACAAATACTTCCTGGTCATACTGGAATAAACAGGCCCAGTGCACTTTAGAGGGCATGTTGATGTGGATAGGGATTCAAACTGGTGCTGGGCCGAAACGCTTGTGTGGACAGAGATAGTTTGTATGTTGCCTTAGTTATAGTGTTAACGGATATTCATTGTCACGGTGACAATAACAATCACTTTGTTTGTGATAGTAATAACCAACGTGTGTGTTGGTAGCACATTTAAAGAATCGGTCTCTGACATCCAGTGTGTAGACCCAGCGGTACACCATGACCTTCTCCCCACCCCCTACTTCCCCTATCGCCCCTCATGATCAAAAGGCAATATTCATACAGTAGCTCGAGGTTGTTGTTTTTTACGACTTGAATGTTTTTTGGGCATTTGCCTAAATATTCAAAACTTTCTTTCTTTGCAAGGACACTCTTAGAAGATAAGAAACACTTTTTTTCTGTCCATAGGTAAATCAAACTATTGTTTTACTGGAAACGCTTCTTAGGAGAACAGATGCTTGTGTTTGTTGGCGGCTGAAACAAAGAGCAGCCCTCAGCCTTCCAGCCAGACTGGCAAACTGCTCCGAGGCTTGAAAGAAGCCGGGTCCCAGGTCTGCACAACACCCCCACATCTGATTTTTTCTTTTTTTAACTCATGTTCATTTGAGGTGAAACAAAATGGCAGCTCAGTGCTGTGAGAATCTAACAGAACTCTTAACTTTTGCCGCCATAATCGCTTCGACTCACAAACTGTGGGAGGAGGAAGGGGGTGCTGCTTCTTTCTCCTCTTCTTTAGGTCAACTTCTTTAGATGCACAAACAATATCAGACTTTTTTCGCTCTCATCCCGGCACATCTCTGTGTCTCTCCTCGGATGGATCCGGATGCACCCAGACCTTTTCAAAGGAAGGATTTGAAAGCCATGTAATAAATTCTTGCTGAGCACCTCGCTACCCAGCCGGGATCAGTGGATCCCATCCTCTTGAAACAGTTCCTCTGCGCCCCCAGAAAATGTCAAAGTTATCATTGATATTCCATCTTATATGCCACATATACTGATGAAGGGGCGGCGGTGTAGTGGAGCATTTTAAAGCCTTGTTTTATGTCGGGGGAAGTGCCGGGGATGCTCGCACAGGAAAGTCCCCGACAGTGTCCTTCATGTGAGAGAAATCCTCTTTTCAGCAGTTCCGAGCCACTGAGTCTGTATCGAGGAGGAAACAGAGGAGGCCAGGGGAGTCTTGAGATATGAGCAGTCGAGTAAAAGATGTTGAGTTACCTTCTTATGCTTCTCAAGGTAGAACCAGGTGGACTGTGGCTTTCTTCTTCTTCGCCTTTATGCTTCTTTAACAACAGTTTCTCACTTTCTTGTCATGATAATGTGATTTTCTATTGGATTCATGCCAGTTTGTGTGTGAGCTTGGAAGTATCCCTGGTAATAGCATTAGCTGGGTTAGCATTAGTGGCCTGTTGAGGCTCACACACGTTCTGCTTGTAGTCGAGTTTCCATTTAAACATTTTAAACACATTTTTAGATGATGTGACTATGCCAGTTTCAACCCATTACCGTTTTGGACATATTTGGAGATTCTTCATCAAGATGAGCAGAAGATGCTGTTTTACTCGAAGAAGAGGATACAGGTATATTAGTAATTTAAACCCAGACCTAAGGCATAGAAAAATAGCACCTTAAGCACCAGTAACAACCATGAATGAAGCCTATTCATGTGATTGAAGCTTTGAGCTTGAGAGAACGCTGTTTGTTTCCTCTGTTCATTCTCAGAACATCGATGTTTACACATTCCTGACGTTTCATTGGATGCCTGAGTGACATTTACTGTCATGTGATTTCAGTGTGTCCTGTTTCTGTCATGATCGGACCTCTACAGGGACTTTTTCTTTGAACTCTTACTTTGAACTGCATTTGTTGTTATTTCCTGTTTAACTGTGAAGTTACTTACCCTTTGTGTCTCTTGGTTGTTTTACTTCCTGTCTTGGGATTGTCCGACTCACCCTGATGTGTTTCACCTGTGTCCTACCCCCGTATGTATTTAGCCTCCGTGCTGTCACTCCTCGCTGTCATTTCTGTTGTTTGACGACCAGCTCTCTCTTCGTGTTTCTGTTCTGTTCCCTCGTGTTTGCTCATGCTTCAGTTCTTCGTGTTTTTTCTGGCAATTTTCTGATCATCTGTTTGCCTGCCCACCTGTCAAACGGGAACATCTTAAAACCCATTTATCCACATCAAATATCCTCCGCTGCACCGAACTGCCCTTGTTGTGAATTTGGGATTTTTGGGGTCCTAATTATCTGACCATCAAAATCTCTCTATCCATTTCACTTCCTTTTTATCGATGCACCAACCTGTCCATCTCTGCCAAGTGTGTAAAAAGCATTTTCCCTGAGATTTTTGTAGTTGCTGCGTTTAACTCGTGTTATTTATGCACAAAATGAAACAGGCCATAAAACCAGTTGGACAGCATGCACTTTGTGTTTTACACGTTTTATGAAGCTTGACTATAAAACTGGATCCTGACCAATATTGAATTAAAGTTAAGCTTAGCCATCTTTTTAATAAGGATCCCCTGAATATGGAGTTATTACACAGATTTGTACTGAACTGAACTTTGAAGTTGAACTTGTTCAAAACATCTTTATCATCAATTAAAACTATTTACTTCATGTGGATGGTTATTGCTAGAAATTAAAGTAGTCTCTAAGACTGAGGAAAAACGAACCACACTTCTAAGTGATATACTGAAGAGGCGGCATTACACTTATATACAAAAATAGCACATACACACAATAAAAGTAATCATGATTAAATACAAAACAAATAATGATAACCTGATTTTAAATATTAAGTTTTGACCTTGCTCCATCCACTGACATTGAGGATATGGGGTTAATGACCTATACTACAGCCAGCCACCAGGGGGGGCAATCCTTTTGGCTTCACTTCTGGGGACCCATCATCTTTATATAAAGTCAATAGTTAAGACTAGTGTTAAATGGAAGTATTATAAATGTATTATTTGCTTAGAGAGTGACAGCGATGCTTGAGATGGAATTCTTAATTCAGCACAAACCTACTACAGCTTATTAAATCCCAGTCATCATGGCAGTAGACCGGCCTTTACAGTAGATATGAGTCTTGTGGTGTGACGCACTGTAAGTCTGTGCCGTGCCCTGCTCAAGGACTTTGAGTCAGGGACAGAGAAGCTGCCACAGTAAGTCTGTTTGAGTTAAGGCCTTCTCATGGAACAGCATCTGCCAGCTCCCTCGCTGTGCCAGCATGGCAACACTCGCCCAACTGAGCCAGTCACATTATCAGCTTGTGATATGGTCTGTTGATACTCGTGCACTGGCTTTCTCGTTCTGATGCAAAGTGGCAGGGGAGATGTTCAGTCTTCTGTAAGCAGTATATTTTGCACAGCGGGATAAAACACTCTGCACATACATACATATTTATGTATTTATACACAGACTTCACATTTTGTCTTTGGGTCCCAGACGTCTTCATTATTGGATATTTGAATAAACACCAGGATTTGCTGCTTAGCTGCCTTGCCTGAGTGTTTAGCAGCTACTGCTACATTAGAATGGGCCGTCGATGAGGAGACACTGTGGCTGATGGGTAATTTACTGGTTGTGGAGCTTCTGCTCGTTAATTTGTGGATAATATACACAGCTGAGAGTCATGGTATACACTTTATATATGTTTCTGATGTTAAATCAACAATATAGAATATGCACAGATGGACAAAAGCTCTGGCAAGTTCTCCAACCGATGAACAAATCCACAACCTCAATTCTTTCCCACTTGTTTTGCCCTGTGGATTCTTCTGTTATATCCAGTGTCAGTGAAGTAGACATTCTCTACATAGCTGCCGCGCTTTGAAACTCCGCTCATGAATATCAATGATCCTTATGTCGTGTGAGGCTTTCTGTCGAATCATCACAGACTGGAACTTCTCACAGGGCCCTGGAAGCTCAGCCACTTCTTCTTTGTGTGTCTGTGCATTGAAAAAGTGTAATTTAAGTTTGCTTCTGCTGCAGAACTCGAAGTGGAGCAGGAGCTGTCTCTTTGTGGCACAGCCCTCGTGTTCATTACCAGCTCTCAAGTGTAGGAACGGAAAAGTATATCCAGCTTTGCGACACTGATTTTACTCATTTTAATGTGAGCACACTTCTTGCCAAGTGTGAGCTGCTTTGTTAAAGAAGAGTAGATGAAAATATACCATAGACAAATGAGAAAAAAAGAGCTTTTCAGACATCCTCTCCGAAAGATGTCTAGACTCTCTTTGCCTTTTCGCACGTGAAGAACACAGCAAGAGACTCTCCGGTCAGATGCGTTCACACAAACCACAGGAATCTCTAAACGTGTGCAGGTACACGCTTTAGAGAGGGAGAGACCAGGAAGTAGTGGAATTGAATTCTGCTATTTCAGGAGACGCTCCCATGGGTTGTATCAGAGGTGAAGTGAAGGACTCGTGTTAATCCTCTTCTTCTACCTCTCCTATGGAAACAGTCTTAGTCTCTATCTGTAACTCGAAGCAGACACAACACCGTCAGTTTGTTTCTGTACTGAGAGACAAGTATCTGCTGTATACTGAGCTTCCATCAGTCTGCGAGCAGTGCACAGAACAGTAACAGTAAGTACTGCATACAGTAAAAACACAGGTTAGTGCGGCCAGGCTCCGATTTGAACTTTTTGTTGATGGCTGTCAAATCTCAAGAACCTTTTCATCATTTTAGTTTGGGTTATTATCTCGAAAAAAGGTTTACGTTGCTGCAGCTCCTTTTTTCAGCCTCTGTCTGAAACACTGGTTTTAGCTCCTGTGTCTTTAAGCCCCCCCCCCTTCCTGATAGAGTCCAGTGTGCTCTGATTGGCCAGCTGGCCCACTTTGTTGTGATTGGTCAATTGATTCCAGAGTGTGTAGGAAGTGCCGGCCTCTGCTCTCACTTTACTTGGCTTTGTCAGACTCGTTGTTAGTCATGCATTATGCAAACCAGGATGTTGTCCACATGTCTCCTTTAAGAATCCACATTACCTGTGTTTTGATTTTTCATCTTTTCTCTTCTTCATTCCTTTCCTGCTCATCTTGCCCTCCCTCATCTCTCTCTTCTCATCTGACTCTGTCCTCCAGTCGACCAACTTCACCTGTATGTGTTTGTTGTGAAGTAATATTTCAAAAACACAACAAATGGCAATTAACCTCAATTATTCCCCAAAAGCAAACGTGTATATTTTCTCAGAATTGACAGTCGCTGGTTTGTAAATCCTGAGAGTGGCTCATCCATATTCACTGTGACAGATGGAGCAGAGATTTCTGCAGGTGGTGCAGCTTGTCACATGTGCTGTGGTGATGATGACATGTGAGGATGAAATAGATTGAGGGGGAAATAGAGACCACCTAAATCAATGAGGGCAGCAATGCAGGCATCTTGTAGGAGGCCACTTAGCATGCAAACAGCTCCTCTGAAATATGGTTTCACTGACTCCGAGCAGCTCAGGGATCTGGAAGCTGCTCGCTGACAAGCTGGTGCCTCCCTTTCGAGGTAGTTAAAGCTCAGTACCCTGACATCAGGCCCATGAGGCGGACTGAGGCCACAGTGAAGGACTGTCAGTCTGCAGGGACTCTCCGCTGAGGGGGATGCACTTTGGGATACACCACGAGGAGCTTAGGTGTCCTATTAGGTAGTATCCAGTAGAATCTGAACACACATATTGTCCAATTAAGTAGAAATAGTGAGGTTCCCACTCACAAGCAGTTGCAGGAGTCAGTGGGCAGCACACCCCTAATGAGATGTCCCAACCAGCTGACTCTCGGTGTAAGCAATGACACTAGAGGTTCCAAGAAGGTTTAAAAAACTGGGTGCAATTTGGAGCCACACATCTGTGGTAAAGTCTGATTTTTAAACAAGCATGAATGCATTTTCAGTTGTATAATTTAGTTTACAACAAGCCTGCAGTATCTCTTTAAATAAATGATGCTCCTTTGTTAAAATCTCGGCTGCGAGTTGCTTCCACAGGAGCACTTCAGACAGTAAGAGCTCATAATTCAGCTTGTACTGTCATCATGCAACATTTGTATTTGCCTCTGAGACTTAGGACTTGAAGAACTCGTAATCAGGGACAGAAATCTGATTGGCCCTCCTTCATGGAGTCAGAAGTTCAGGTGGTTGCTTCACTCGTCTCATAGTTGGATTTCTGCAGACTCTGGACCTGACTGTCTCTCTGAAGTGTCAATCAACACAATGCAATGATACAAAAATGACGACAAAGACACATTCAACAATCGCAAAGAGACATGAAACAAACACAGAGGTAAATACTGTAAATTAGCAAACTGTAATTTTATTGTATTTGTTTTGCTTCTCTTTTAGTCCGAGTGTCATTTTATAGAGGAAGGAAAATTTGTGCATGTGTCATTTCATGTAATAAATTGTGCAACGCATAACTGTCAAATGTGCTCCTGTCTCTTTACCAGGTTTCATTGTTCGCTGCCTCCTGTCATTAAGACGTCTTGAGTAGTTGAACATACCTCTCCTGTTTGTACGATGTCCGCTTCAATGTTTAAAATGTCTCATCAGCACTCAGCTCTCTTATCTCTTACTCTATGTATTAATATCTGCCTCATGAGTTTGTCTTTGATTCTGCCTTCAAATTGAGAAAACAAATCAACTCTGTCGTCAGGACCTTTGGCTTCTTCCCTCTTAGATCAGCTGCTAAAAATTTAAATTATTCATGTCTGTTAAAGTTCTGGAGTCTTCCGTGTGCAGGCTTTTATAGTTTCTCTCACCTCAACCGCTGCAGTTGTCTCTAGGAATCAGTCAGTCAGCCTTGTCTCGCCTGCAGCTGGTTCCAAAAGAAAATAAAGCACTGGCCTCTTCTCACTGGTTACTAGTTAAGAGCAGATTTGACTCTAGGATTGTTTTGTTTTTTTCTAGGATTGCACGGTGTTGTTTTCTCCAGGTACTCCAGCTTCCTCCCACAGTCCAAAGACCTGCTGATTGGGGATCAGGCTGATTTGGAGTCTCAATATGAGTGTGGATGGTTCTTTTTAGCTGTATGTTGGCCCTGTGTTGGACTGGAGATCTGTACCAC
The DNA here is from genome assembly GCA_038501795.1 of Pseudopleuronectes americanus. Taxonomy (NCBI): domain Eukaryota; kingdom Metazoa; phylum Chordata; class Actinopteri; order Pleuronectiformes; family Pleuronectidae; genus Pseudopleuronectes; species Pseudopleuronectes americanus. The sequence continues at coordinate 18,932,618 of CM076727.1, forward strand.
GCCTATAACCACAGCAGGGATTGGCTCAAGCCCCGACCCTCTATTGATAAAGGGTATAGATAATGGATGGATGGATGCATGGGCAGGCAGCAGGCTACATCTTTGCTCTCTCCCCTGATTCAACCCTCAGACCTGCTGACCAATCACTGCTCTCTATTCCACACACCCAGTTAAAAACTAAAGCTGATCGAGCAGTGTGTCACTGGCACTAAATCGTGGAGTAAATCATCTTCACTCTCCATATACATATATTTATAAAAGACTATTCTCTTTTTCTCTAGCCTTGTAATATTTTGTGCTTTTATGAATTAACTCATATGATCTTATCTGTGTCTTAGTTTTTATTAGATAATAGTGATTCAACTATAAATCCAAAATGTTGTTTTTAAATGTGCTCCATAAATCATCCGACTTGATTTGATTATGTTGAATACTACAGAGGATTTTTTGAATTATGGAAGATATAGAATTGTTTTTTTAAATCCTAGAGTGTGTATGTTCCATACGATGCGATTAATTCCCTTTTATTTAAATAGCTCCTCTGATCTTGTATAAATAGACTGAGCACTGATGAAATTAAGCTGCTTAAATGTCTGGAAATGACTCAGCTCTCCACCACCACTGGTATATTTAGGTTATATTTCAGATCACTGTGTTTTTTAACTGTCATCCGAGGGAGGAAACTGTAGTTCTCTGAAACGTAATGGCTCCACACACTCCATGTTTTACTGTTTATCAATACTACTATATTGCTTTGAGATTTGAGTGTAAGCCACGCTGTTGTCAGAATGAAGCCGAGGCAGTAAAGCAGACGACAGTTCAGGACCGACACAGTTAGTAAAGTTCCACTCGGTTATCAAACTGCATCAGATGGAAATGCTGCTGTCACTTTATCACTGATCCAACCACACACTCACACGTTGTTCTTCGAGATATCAAACTTTACACATAAACCTTATAAAAATCTTTTTTTAGCCAACACTACAGAATTAAAATAACTTTTTATGTATCTTTGTGTGTAACCTAGCTTTTGGGAAACAATGACGTCACAGCCTACTCTCTGGACCACAGCCTTCTTCTCTGTGATTTGATTAGTTTTTTATGTAGACTTAGTCACCACCTACTGTTCGGGAAAGGTTTTCTTACCATTCGTAGTTATTTTTCAAGATCTTTAACATTAAAGCGAGGGAAAATGTCCTTTCTGCAGTAGACAAGGCTTCGGAGAACCCACAGTTTCACAAAATGTTCTACAAATTGCACAGCATGGCCATGCTAACAGTACTAGCCGTGATACTGGATGCTAGCCAATGTGCAGGGCTGCAGGAGCACCAACCTGTGGAAGGCTCCATTTAACCAGGCTCTGCAGCAGCTAGCCAGATGTTTCTTTGATCTCCTGTACATAGGGTAATTGATAAAGCACAAGTTTTCATTGGCCAACACCTTGTGCAGTCAACACCTCGTTGAGAACACAAAGGGAGGGAGGTTGAAGGTGAGGTCGATGAAGCGTTTTGTGTTGTCGAAAGCTGCTCTATAGTGCGCCATCTAGTGGCATGAATAGAGCTTTATTTTAAGTTGCGCTCCAGTATGCATCTTATTTTGTACAGTGTGTATCTCACTTTGCGGCGCTGAAGCCCACATCAACCTCAGTGTGAGTTCTGTGGGCAGCATTTGCAAAATTTGCATGGTTTTGGGTGGACGGGAACTCCACTGGACAGATGGAGGAGTTATTTGTTTTCCTCAGTTATTGATGCTCATCTCTTTTCGTGTTTGCTCCTCTTGCTACATCTCACAGAGCTCCACCCCCCAAATTGCCGAACTCCCTCCCGACACAGTCACGCATCGATGTGCACAACCACATTTACTTCACATCTCCTCTCTCCTCCGCCTCCCACACATGTAGTCTCCTCTCGTTGGGTTTATGTTGTGCATATCCCTCGCCGCTCCCCCACACTGTGATACCTCGTTTTCTGTAAATGCCGTCTTGGTGCTATCATCCTTCCTTCCACATCACTTCCACCTTTTAACCTTTCAATCTCATCCTTCTTCTCACCTCGACCCATTCATCTCTCTCCCTCTCTATTCTATACCTCCTCTCTTCTTCTCTTTACCTCACACCACCTCCCTCTGGCAGTCTACATTCCCACTACTCGTCTGCTCCCCTCTTCCTCCTCCTCCTCCCACCACCTGTCTTTGTTCCCCCCCTGTCTGCCAGCACTTATGCCGGACGCTCAGCGCTGGATTCTGCTATAGATGCACGGAATGAATGATGATGGTTGTGCTTGTTTTGTTGGGTTGTTGTGTGATGTGACCTGGTAAGGCGCGAATGCCTTTTTTTTCATACGAAGTGCTCTCGCGGTGCATCAGTGGATTGCTTTGCATGTTTGTGTGTACGTGTGTGTTTGTGTGTGTGTGTGTGTGTGATGCAGTCATCCCAGGCAGGTAGGGGTGACAACAGGTCCTGGCTGCAGTCCCAACTCTGAGCTCTCAGAACTCCTGAAGAGGGATGAGTGTAGGCAGACCCACAGCAGCCCCTACAGGAGGTTTGTGGAAGCTCTTCTTCCCAGTGACAGAAACCACAGAGTGAGTGGGCAGGGAAATTGCACGGAAGAAGAAAAGAAACTGGCTTCAATGCAGCACCGTGCAATCAAGTGCACTTAGGTTGAGCTGCATGCTTCCTCCTTTGGCATCTCCTGCCACCTTGCCACTTTGGTCACACATGAGAACACAATCACGTAGGTGCACAGGAGCGTCCACACCTCCTCTGATGCTGTGTTCCTGGGTGACGGTGCAGGTCTGGTCACAGCAGAGGTGCCGGGCGGCGTCTGCATCTTCTGTTAATCCTCCAGCCAGCGGGCACATAAGGCACGAGCCATATGGCACGAGCCGATAGCCACCGTCTTCCCCCGTCTGCAGAGAACTGTGGAGGATCAAATGTTCTCACCTTCTGTCTCACTCCCCTCATCTCACCCTCCTCTTAAATCTCCTTCCAAAATCGTCCTGAGATTCGTTCTCTGGCTCCTTCTCGTCTTCTTTCATTTGCACACACATCTTAGATATCAAGGAACTCGAGGGGGATGAAAGCTGCCGAAGGTCTGACTTTATGATCGGCAGTCTATTTCCGTCCCGGACCTGTCTGAGGCTCGCCGTCACCGCCTCGCCTCAAACATAAAAGCAACGTGCTTTAACAGGACCCAGAAGACACCACCAGGCTCAAAACAGCTGCGGCCTTATTTTCTGCACCTCCTCTCTGGAAGATGCAAGTTTTTAAATCTCCTCCACCTTCCACCTGTCTGCAGGGGTGAGAGTCAAACAGTGGTTGGGAGATCAAGAGTGATGGGGCTAGGGAGGAGGAGGAGTGCAGGGAAAAAGAAGGCCCCAGGGCTGCTGCACTCCGGGTAGCTTTCTCCTCAGTTGCATCACGGCTGGAATAAAGGGCGAGTCCCCAGGTTAAGAAGGAGCCTGAGCCAGATGGGGGAGAGAGAGAGAGAGAGGGAGAAGACGGGAGACAGAGGGGAAGGATATAGAGAAACAGCCCAGGCCCTGCAGTCAGCTATTCCAAGCGCCTTTGTGGAGTTGCCATTTTTTCAATTCTCACCCCCCCACCCCCCCACCCCCCCACCCCCCCCACCACCACCACCACCACCAGCACTCTCCTTTGAGGGGATTTTCTATACCCTCTCCCGCTCTCTTTCTGTGTCCCCATTTCTTCCTCTCTTTCTTTCTTTCTTTCTTTCTTTATTTTGTTTTATTTTATGATGTTCTTTTCTTCCCCCTGTGTGCCTCGGTTTTCTTCAGGCGCTGTGGCTTCTTTTTTATCGTGCCAAGTTTGTTGAGCCAGGGTTTCGTCTCTCTCTTCCTCTCTTTCTCTCCCTCTCTCTCCCCCTCTCTCTCTCTCTCTCTCTCTCCGGCCGTCTGCATCTCAATTCTGTGTTTTTACTTTCATTACCCGTCCGTCTCCTGCTGTCTCACTCTCATCTATTTCAACTGACTTCTCTCCCTTAGCCCAGTTTCACTCCTGGTTGTTGCCTCTCGTCTTCTCCGCAGCCTCCCTCCTCCTCCTCCTTCCTGCATCTCAGGCGCTTTGATCAGGAGCCAGTGCACAGTTTCTCTTTCCCTCCTCTTCTCCTCCTCCTACTCTTTTTGTGTGTATTCTGACTTCTCTTCAGCTACTTTATAAACAACGTTCACACTTCCATTGTTGTGACGCTCCCAGGCCCATGAATAGATGGCGTTGTTCCTTTTTTTGCACTCCTCAGACCAGTGTGTGCGTATCACACATCACCAGCTTCGTTTGAGAACTCCATTCTGTGTATGAGCCGGTTGTTGTTGTTTCGTAGTCAGGTCCTATTCTTCTCTCTCTCTCTCCGGTCCACGCTCTCAACATGTGGGGGCGACAGGACTGTTTCTCTGAATCTCTTCTTCTTTGTCCTCCTTGCCGTTGCCAAACAATAACACACTCTGAGCCAACATCTGGTCCAGAACCGGGGATGAACACAGTCTGGTTGGTTCTTTAGTTTCCTGCAGCCACCTGTGATCACCTGCACAGTTCTTTAACGAAGCCAGGCAGGTGTACAAGCAGGTGCCATCCAGGCTTGGCCTCGGTCGAGCTGTAAAAGAAACTGAACTCGCATTGAAGCACAAACATGAAGTTGAGATTTGTCAAATCCATTTCTTTTCATTTTGTCCGGGGTTTGCCAATGTCTCCCTTTGGTTTTGAAAAAAAAAGATGTTGAAATTGAAAACATATAAATGCTTATTTATGATTGTCGTAGGCCCAACGTGATATTAATTTATCTAACAACTTGACAGCTAAAATGAAGCTAGTTGCTGAATGTAAGCCTAAATAGTTTTGTTGGCTAGTCTTGAGTTTAAAGCCCTTAGAGGCTGTGGCTTGTGAAATACTTACATTCTATTTGAATCAATGGTCAGCCATGTTGAGTTGTCTTTCCCAGGCTACCACTCAGAGCATCTTTCTTCTTCATCACAATTTACTGGATCTGGTCGTAGCTCATTTTGCACTAATCAATAATCCTTTCCAAGTCACAGCTACATGTGAAGAAGAAGACATTAAGTAAAACTGCAGCTGAAAGCAGTGAGTACATGTATTTAACTTCTCCAGCAGCCAGCTCCAATTATTGATAAATGAAAAAAGTGACAACATGTGCGTTTGATTGGCAGCGATCCCGACCCCACTGTTTCAACACATGTACAACACATTTAGTGCATTAGATGGGATGAGTGTGTGTTGAATGGCTGAGACAACACAGAGTACAAGAGAGGACAAAGCAGACTTTAATGGTTTATGGTTCATTTTATAATAAGTTTATATGTAATAAAGTTAAAAATGCTGTTATAGATTGAGAGTCGTGTCCATAAACACACAAACACACACACACACACACACAGACACATTTTAATGCTTGTCACCGGAGTCAGCCCCTCGTCCTTGTGATGTCCCACCCAGCAAAAAAGCACATATTCACACATCCCCCAGTTTTCAGCTCTTTTTAAATTTAATCAGTTTTGGGGGCTGCGGCGACAGAGCAACACTTTTTTTGTGGAACCTTTGAACGCCGTCCCGCCTTTCCAGGGAATAGAGGGACAATTTTTTACACAATTGAATAATTACATTTGTTATTCCCGCAGTGTCTGCAGGCAAATCAATATGAAATCAAATGAATATCTATCCACCGCTGCCCTCACCCCCCTGAAAAGAGAGAAAACCGAGACTCGGCACTGAAGTGTCATCAGTCATCTGAAAAGTCTGGGGTTGCTTGGTAGCCAACAAACCATGTGGGGAAATGAATGAGTAATGTTCCCCCGCACCTCCGCAGCTATTTTGCTCGGTGCCCTTGAGCAAGTCACTTAACCTCGCACTGCTCCAGTGGAGCAACGACGGAGGTGAGCAGCAGCAGATGCTGGACCCTTTCCTTTTTTCTTTTGCAGAAGATATATGTAGTTGGAATATGACTCATTTTTATTAGAGACTGTGTTGTTGCAAAGCTTTTTTGGGCGAATTCTTTTAAATGTCATTCATCTTCTGTATAAGCAGAGCAAAGCTGACCCCTGTGAAAACACCCTGTGGGCACTTTCTATCAAGGGTTCAGGAATCAGAGAGTGTGCGTCATCGGAGCTGTCTGCTTATCACTCCATCGTATATCTGACCAGCTTGTGATTCAAATACATCACTGGAGAATATGACATGAACCACTTCCAGTTGAGCTCTTCCCACTTTTAAACCAGTGAGGAAGAAAAGTCATGTGAAATAACCCAAACGGTTCCAGCTCTGCCAGAAGTGATGTTCACACGAGTGATCTCCTCACTTGGAGCGTGAGGCGGAGTGAGAGAGGTTTTGAAAGTGACACTTTCAGCTGTTTTGATTCAACAGTTACAAACTGTACCTGAAAAACTCCAAACTATTTTATAAACATGTTAAAATGCCAAATGTTCAGTCTGTTTTCGTACATTTTAATATCCTGTTTGTAGAAGTTCCACAATGATTTGATTCAGTGTGTTTGTACTTTGGGAGATTCCTTTCGTATCTTGTTTCCCCACATGTATTAATATCTTACCTTTAATCTTTAATAAGTTTTTATAAGTAAGTTACAGCCCAAAACTTTTTTTCTTTCCTCTAACTGCATCAACAAAGTTCTGCTCAGAATAATGAAACACATTTCTCACAGTCAGAAAAAGATGTTAAGCAGCTTATCTTGTGAACAGTAATCATTTCACCGCTGCTGTTTTATTAACTGAGATTTTTTTTTATCACATTGTGCCACGTTAGATATTCTCTCTTTAGAATTATATCCACAAATTTGCACCTTGTGTGGATTCTAAAGGTCCAATTTTTTTATATCATTCATATCATCTCCAAATCTAGATGAATAGATTTTGTCCTATCATCTATTTTCTTGCTTTTCATTTGGATTTTCCACTTCAATGTCAAAACCAGTGGAAAAAAATTGTTCCATGAAAAAGTCCAGTCCTTCACATTTGTTTGCCAAAAAAAGCATCAATGAAACGGAGAAGACTCTTCATATGCAGCACATGATTTACGACTTGTGTATTCAGTAGTTAACCCACCAAGTGAATGACATCCCTTGGGTTTGTTCTCACCTGCTTGTGTGTTTGTTCCTCTCTCTCTGCAGTGCAACAACGACTATGCCCCGGTGTGTGGCTCCAACAATCAGAACTACCAGAACGAGTGTTTCCTGCGCAGAGACGCCTGCAAGCAACAATCTGAAGTGCTCATCACGTCAGAGGGGGCCTGTCCTGCTGGTGTGTACACTGATATATACACACACACACACACGTTCACACAGACACACAAGAGCACTGATGGTGACACACCTCTACACAGCCCTCTGTCAATATGAGATACTTAGACTAGATTTACTAACAGTTGAGGCAACATGCACCTTTTCTGGACACGAGGAGTAGGTGGAGCTAATGGGTGATTTACACTTAATCGTCACCAGGTCAGGTAAACTTCAGGGATTTCAATCTGTCCGTTTGGAACAAGTGACTGATTCTTCTCTAGTTCTGGTTTCTGCTGGTGTCCTCATCACTAATGGTAGAGTGAGCTGGTATCGGGTTGCACAGGTTAATCCAGCTCCTCCGGGCACATCCACAAGTGAGGTCCCAAGAAGGTTCAGTCTCCAGAACACAGAGGAGAGACCAGGAGACCGGCTGTTACAGGAGGAGAGCTGGACAGGAGCGTAGAAGAGCATCAACCCAACTCTGTCTGAAACAGACTTGGCATTCTCAGGAGGACACCTGAATTGGCAGGTCCGTCACTGGCTCCCATTCTCTTCACAGATGAGAGCAGGTTCACGATGAGATCATGTGACAGGCTTGAACGAGTCTGGATCAACCAGCATGACCAGTTGGGTGCTGGGCCCTAGTGATGGTTTAGGGGGGCATGTCCTTGTGGGCCGGCACAGAGCTCCATGTCATAGCCAACGGTTACCTGCTGTTAGGTCTGAGACCTTACGCTGGTGCAGTGGGTCCTGGGTTCCTCCTTTTACTGGTTGCTGTGGTTTTGAATTCAGCCCTCAATGGTCTGATGATGTTGGTTACATCAATTTTTCCCCACAAATTATACAATAAACATCAGGGAAGATTTTGGAAAGATGGATCATTTGTCCATCAAGATCTGATTTGTGATTTGACTGTTCCCTTCATACACACTGGGCACAGTTCAGCTTATGCAAATGCCTCCAGTAGGTGAGATTCAGTAATTACTGACTGAAGGAATTACAGAAAAGGTTTGATGAAAAATCCTCTGGAGGTGACAGACTGATGTAACTTCCCAAAGTTTAATGTAACAAGCAGCGCTAACATTACAGTGACACGGGCTTTTCACCGAAAACATAAACATTTCATCATATCTGCACAAGCTCCTCCTCACAAAACAGTCACCACGGCAACGACGAGCGCTAAACGAGTTAATTACACTTATTTAAAACCCAGTGTGTTGAGCAGAAGGTAAAAGGGAAGGTGCGACAGCTGTGACCTTTCATTATGTAACGCTTAAATATGGTCTGAAGGCATAAAACGTTCATAGTTCTGCTTGTGCCACACTGTCATAGGTAGTTACTGTAACGCTGTTGCCAGGAGGCATGTTCAGCAGAGCAGAACAATCAAATGACTGAGTCACACATCGACTCGACGGCCGTTTCTTTATCATTATTTTTTCTAGTACGTGTAGATAATTTTTTCCTCTTATCTTCCGTAAAAGAGCATTTGAAAGAGAACCTGACTTAAAGGGTCTAGTGAACCTTCATTTGTATCAAGTGCTTTACGAGTAATTTCTACTTCAAAGAATAATTTAGAAATTCTAATTTGTATTCATAAACAGAAGAGGAGTTTCAGTTAGTCACAAAAAACGGTTTAACTTTATTAATCAAGTAAATCAAGCTGCAGGTTCTTTATGGGATGTCAATTTAGCTTGGTCACTCATCCAGGTCGATTGATTTTCCCTCTACTTGCATCAACAATTCCACATTTTTATTTGTCCACCCTACAGGCACATCCATATAGATCTTGGACCAGGAAACAATATCCATAATTATCTCAATTTCAAGGTCAAATTCAACTTTATTGTCATAAGTACATAGATGGGACTTAGATGCAGTTTCTCTCTAAAGACCTGTGTACACATACTAGTAGACAAAGCATATAAGTACACGACATGTAAAGTACTCAAGTGACATAAGAACACAACATAGTATGCAGTCTAAAGGGCACATGGTAGATAGGAAATACTATTAGATATATTATTATAGCAGAATTTACAGTAAAAAAAGCTTGCTTGTATTTTCCTCCTCTTGATGCTGATGGACGTCGTTAAGCATCAATGAAGAACGGTTCAGTTTTCATTTATTGTTTCATCTCGGATCCGTTTCCGAAACATTCATCTCGCCACAATTGTCGCTTTCCATTCCGGTGAGAGAAGAAAAGAAAAGCCGTCAACGTAATTACTTTGTCTATACGATGATTGCATTGTCTTTCGACTCAATAGTGTGTTATTTGAGTCAACACACAAATTTGTGTTTTGTCTCATCATATCCAGGGGAATCTTTCCCCATTTGCCGCCGCATATCACCGAGTGAATGACAGAATGTAAACACAATTATCTTAGTGGTGTAACAGTGGCTGCTCACTGGGCCTGATGGATGAGCCGCACAGCAACAATCAACAGGTGAAGTGTCAGAGTGAGACGCACAACTGGTTCTGCTGGTTTCCAGTGACTGTGATGCATAAATCCAGCTGTGGTGAGGTCCTGGTACAAATGGCGACTGACGGCTGATTCTCATCACCGCTTCAAAATGAGAATAAACTCTGTCTTTTCTTAAATCATCGGCAAGTGGCCGTGTCACATGCGGGATAATAACTTTTGAAGGCCCTACGCGAGTCGCTGCAAACAGCCAAGACGGAATAGCTGACTCGGTTGCCGCCGCTGACAGGCAGCCAGCAGAAGTCCATTAAAAGACCCTTGAATGGGCCCAGCTGAGCAGAGGGAGCATGTGGAGACTGAGGTGGAAACGTTAGCCCAGTAACAGTGGTGGTGTGTCTGTGTGCCAGTCACATGAAATGTCCGGCCTCGCCTCTGAATCGCTCGCTTGTGGGTCTGTGTGTGAGGCTCTGTGTGTGTGTGTGTATACCAGACATGTGACAGTCCGAGCCCAGTGCGTGTGTGATATGGATTTGTGTATCTTTTTGAACACTGGCAGAGATAAAGAGCCCTTTCTTTCCCTATAACAAGCAGTATGCTTTAGAGAACTCTGGATTCAGACAGGGATGTCAGTGTGGTGCTGTCCTCTGACAAGCAGACCATGAGAGTGGTTCTATGTGTTCGGCTCCGTGTCTCGTGTTGCACACAGATCTCCACTTCATGCCCGGCAGTGTACGGCTATTGAACCGTGAAGGAATGCTCTTTGAAAACTGTTATTTCTAAAGAATTAAATCACAAACGTCCAGGACATAAGGGACACCGGTAAACTCCTGGGTACACGAGGCCTTTTAAGACCAGAGCAGGTATAAGCCTCCTCCATTCGAGTAAACCTGGTCAAAATAAATTTTCAGAATTTTGGAATGGAGGGAATTTAATGTCACCTCATTAAAAACAAAGAAAACAATAATTGAACCTACATTGGAACTCAGTGGGACACACACCTTCACCTAGGAGCGTCTATTGAGATCAGAGAATACATGCAAAGACTATGAAGTAATTAATAGGTGTATACTAAACTTGCCACTGGTGAACTTCAGGTAAGCGTTCGAAAAGACGGGGAAGATCCCTGAGCTGTGTGCTCCTACAGATGTTCTTGTGGATTAACACACAGTTGTGATGGTTTGCCCCCAAATCGCAAAATGGATTAGTTAATGAGAATTAATGAGTTGGCCCATACCACATTGCTGGTTTTTTAGTTTTTGCATAAACCTGCTAACACAGAGACAAAGAAACAAATATAACCCCTTATTATCTGGTAATAAAAAGATCTAACATGTTTTGACACATATAACAGATTGATATTAGATAACCTACCGGTATCTGTGTTTTTAAATTAAAAACCCTCTATTACAATCAAACAGTACTAAAACATATTTCTCACCTACTTTTTGTGAAATAGCTCGTGTTGAGAGGAAACCTAATTTACTTTGGGTGATTAAAACAAAATATTTATTCTAGATGCTGTTAGAATGCATTGATGGAATCGTGACTATCACAGAGAGCTCTTTTTAAGGAGGTGCAACAAATGCCTGTTGTTGGTCTGCAAGTTAAACCTGTGAAGCTGCTGTGTGGGAGTTTTTTTATATAATCCAACACTTTCATGTGGAAGAAGTGTTCGTCGGGCGGCGGCTTCTGAAGCGACTCCCCGCTCCTCTCGACACCACTCAGCCGTGCAGCTGATACTCTTGGCTAAGCTAACTTAAAATGAGTGCAGCACTGGAGCATGTTGGAATAGCTCGAATAACAGTGAGGGGAGCGACTAATAAAAGTAAGGAGGACGTGTCACAACTGTTTTACACAAGCTGTGCACAAACTGCAACAAAGCAATCCTCTCTTGTCCTCCGCTTATTGTTCTCTCTCTCTCTCTCTCTTTTCCCCCTCTCCGTTTCTCCATCCTACTTTCTATTTCCATCTTCCAAAATCCCATTAGCGGCAACAGTACACGGTGTAATGGATATATGTCAGCTCGCCAGGGCCCGCACTTGTTTCCCTGTGCTGGGATGAGAGATATCATAAAATCTCTGGGGGTAAACTCGGTGAAAGGGAATCTGGATGTAGTGTTCATAATGTAACTTTAACTCTCCACTCCCCTTATAAGCAGATCAGTGTCGGAGAAAAAAAACAAATAAAAAAAACAAGCAGCCCCACGTCTGCTGGTGCCGAGAGAACAATCTCAGTGTGCTAAGTGACGCCATCGAGGCAGAGACAAACATCATCTGATACCAGTGCCTCCGAGTTTCTGTCCCCAAAGGAAAGACATCTTGTAAAGACGTGTGTGTATCATAAACATATCACATCGCACAGGTTCAGGTTTGTGGCGACACACAAAGTGGCGTCTTCTCGTTGTCGACGTCTCGGCTGCATCTGAAAGCACATTCTCACTTCTGCCATTCCAGTTCACTCCGGTCTTTATTACCTTCATGCACCGGACAGATAAGGAAGTTCTGATTGAGAGTCCGATAGCGGGAAGAGCTCCCAGTGGTGCCAAGCCAGTGGAAGTTGATTAGCACAACATGGAACCACTTCTCCATCACATCAGATGCTCGCCCGGCGCATGTGAGGAGCAGTTAAGCATCAGCTTAGCAAAGCGAAACCAACCGAGTGGTCTATTTCCCCCCGAGGAGAGAGTTAAGCTTAGGCAAGTGCTCACAAGGCATTTTCCAACTGAGTTCACAAAGTGAGCAGCATAATTCTCAGGAAGCCATTAAGCGGGACAGTGGCAGTGAGAGTTTAATTGACACGTTGTTAAAAATGTTGATGACATGTTTTAATCACTGTTGTGTGGGAGCGCGTGTCGCCTGAGCACGGACAGACGACAGGCGCCATATGTTCTCCTGATGAGTTAAGAATCACAGCTCAGGGTTTTCATCTGTGGAGCAGGAGCTGAGCTGAGGAGAGAGAGTCATCGGGACATTAGCAGAGCGCTGCTACGCTGAAAAACCATCCTGGTGACTCAGACGCAGGAAGTGTGAAGAACGATTAGGACGTTTCACATGTGGAACGAGAAGATCAGCTAAGGTCATCGATATAAAACGTTCTGGTTTCTCTTATCTACACGTGGCACCTGTATTATAGTTAAAGCTAGGGTTGGTAATCCTTGAAAAGCTAGCAGGAGCAGGCCCCACCCCCTCCCACTGGGCCTCTCATCAAAGCTACAGCCCCAAAAACACTCGGACGTGCACTGACTGAAAGGTGCCAGAAGCAAACTTATTTTCCCCGTGACTCACTTCCCCAACTTCTCACTATCTCCTCTGCCCCAGCGGCGTCGGTCTCAAACGGTCGGTTAGTGACAGGCAGGTGTATCGGCCAATCGGTTCATTCGGACCGGTCGTGGTTATTTCAGCCCGGCGAGTGGCCACAGTCTGCCGCTCTTTTTTCTTTTTTTAGATATTTTTCTCAGTCAGCTGAGTGATGGGCTCCTCAGGGAGACACGTCCGTGCCAAAGTCAAAATGGCTTTTATTCATTCCACATGAAAGACGAGTGTGTGTGTGTGTGTGTGTGTGTGTGTGTGTGTGTGTGTGTGTGTGTGTGTGTGTGTGTGTGTGTGTGTGTGTGTGTTTGTGTTTTTCCTCCCAGCTTGTCTCGGGCTGGAAGAAGAAGATGTCACACGTTTACAATCATTTGAGATTAGAGATGCAGTGATAAGAGACACTGACTCAAATAGATGGACCGGGCATCAATGACCAAAGGGCTGATCTGTTCTGTTTATATTCTGACTCACTGTCCATGTGAACATACTACACCATGTGTCCATGTGCTAATAGATATGTACATGTTGCTTTAAGGAGAGCTGACTCAACATGAAGGGAGACATAAACAAAGGGTCAGCAGTTAAAATACAAGTTATATTTTGTTTTTAAAGAAACCCTTGCCTGAAAAACAGATACTGATCCCAGTGTCCTGCACCCTGTGGCGTTCAGATTGTTAAACTCTGGTATTTGATCAGTTTCATGTTATCATGCGATGCCCGAGGAAACAGAACAAGTCACATCAGTTCCTCACGAATCAGGATCTGGATGCAGTTGAATCAAAAACCTGATGACAGTTTTGTGGTGTCTTGTTTCCCGCGGGGGCGACTGTAGATCAACAATGACCGAACCACATTCCCACAGTCCCGATGGAGCAGATTAGCTTCAGTCTTTGGATGGTAAACTCCTCATGAAAATGAATTAGTCATAAGTTTCTAATAGAGAGATATCTGATAGCGTCTAGCAGAGCTTTTATCGAGAGGAGAACATATGAGAAAAAGTTGGAGAACTACTGTGCAGGGTTAAGGTCAAAGATTTTGAGTATTTTCCACTTTAAATGTCTAAAAATTATTTATATTTCATGATATACATTTTGTCGAACTAAATATTTAGTTACATTTTCTGCATGACCGTCACTTCCCTACCTGCCACACTGAGGCCTCCCTGTTTCCTCTACTGACACTGGATGTAAACCTGTGTCATGCAGAATCATCAGATTTGAGCCTGAACACTCTTCTCTCTCATGGCTATCGTGAAGGAAACTTTACTACATCAGTTACAGCTAACTACCACTGTATCACTGTACCAGCCTCTGAGGTCCCAGGGGCCACCTGTTCTCTTCACAAAGGTCAGGTAGATAGTTAAAGTTCCTGCTGAACCCTGAATTCATCAACCCCTGTGGCCAATGGGTTTGAAGCCCACGTTTCCTGCTGAGCTGAGTTAAAAGTTACTGTCGAGTTTTAGATGCAAAACAAGTGAAAGACACAGACTCACGTGAAAGCGAGATCTGCACTGAGTGTGAAATATTGCACATCACTTTTTGCCATGTGTATGTGCACTACATGTTTGTATTTATGCAAACATAAGAGGAACTGACATGTCGGTGTCACAAAACACAGTTTGTTGCGTCACAAACTTAACACAGTGTGAGCGGTGGAGATTGAGATCTTACAAAAAGTTGTCATGGTCTTTTCAAAATTATCAGGAAATATGAAAACACTAGATGTTTATCAGGTGATTAAGGAACTGAATTCTTCAGTCAAGCAAGCAAGAAAAGAAAATAGAATTTAAAATTTACCATTGATTTAATTAAACCTTTTTAATTCTGGAGTCAGTTTCACCTCACTGGTGATATTCAGACTTTCTCTTTAATCCTCGGCTCCACTGAACTCGAGGAATCATCCCACTGCAGACGCCCCAGTAGAAATGTCTTTTATTGATTCAGAGCTTATGTCATGAACAGTGTCACTATCAGGGACGGTTTGCTGGTGTGACTCCATTTGTTCTGGAGCAATGATGGTCCCAGTTCTCCAGCTGGTGTGTGCACCTCTTCCTCTAAAGCCCTCTTCACTTGGGCACTGCCATGGAGCTTAGATATTATACCCTCCCCCCCCCCGTCCTCCGAGACCCGGAATGATCTCTGGCCCCGTGCGTTTTAGCAGATCGCTTTATCCTGCGGCTCAAGTTACACGGCGGCTGTTCTTCAGAGCACTCATCAGTATCCCTTTCACAGCCGTACTATTATACAACTCGGTAAGCTCGGCCTGTTCCAGGGAGCTTTACACAGATTCAGCTGGAAAAGCCACGGAGAAGAGGATGGGAACGCAAACACACTGAAAACTGGAAATGGAGAACATTCCCACAGCCCTGATAGGAGGGTTCACAGCTGGAGGTGTTATCTTCACTGGGCTGCTGCAGGAAGGAGACGAATGCAAGATGCTGAACGCCTCAGGGCTTCTTCCACAATCTCCTCCTCATCCTCCAATCTCCTCTTCATCCTCCTCATCCTCCTCATCCTCCCCTCTCCTCCTAATCCTCCACTCTCCTCCTCCTCATCCTCCTCTCTCCTCCTCATCCTCTACTCTCCTCCTCATCCTCCTCTCTCGTCCTCAGCGTCCTCTCTCCTCCTCATCCTCCTCATCCTCCAATCTCCTCTACTCTCCTCCTCATCCTCCTCATCCACCAATCTCCTCCTCATCCTCCACTCTCTTCCTCATCCTCCTCTCTCCTCCTCATCCTCCTCTCTCCTCCTCATCCTCCACTCTACTCCTCATCCTCCACTCTCCTCCTCAGCCTCCACTCAGGGTTTTCATGCACTTCTTTCTTTTTAACTCTCTTCAAGCAGAAAGTATCACTTTCTGCTTTATCTTCAGAGAAATCTCCTCTCGCTCAAACACATCCCGCATAGCACACACACACACACACACACACACACACACACTCACACTCACACTCACACTCACACACAGACACACACATAGGCCTAGACGCACACTCACACATGCAGATGCTCGCTTACTCAGCTAATGTCTGTTGCCGCGTGAGCCTCAGGTTAATAACTGTTTATTTTTTTTCTTCTCCTCTGCAGATGCCGGCTCAGGATCAGGAGATGACGGTAAGATTACTCACCCTCCTCCTCCTCTTCCTCCTCCTCCTCTTCATCCTCCTCTTTCTCCTCCTCCTCTTTTTCCTCCTCCTCTTCCTCCTCCTCCTCTGCTTTAGCTTGTGCGCTGCTTCTTGCTCATTGTGTTTGTTCACTGAAAAGTATGATCTGCTGTAGCAGTGAACAGACGGATACAAACACATGTTGATGAGAAGCTTGATTCACTTTGGGGAAAGTGGGATCGAACCACCGACTTTTCTTGTTAGTGGACGACACAGCTTTATATACATGCACACACAGGAACTGACGGCTTCCAGGATTTCTCTTTCATCTTTAGACTTCATGCCACAAGTAACATAAATAATTACCCCACTCATGTAAATCAAATGTAAAACAGCGAAACCTGTTTAAGTCAGGTTATCTTTCACTGTGTAATATCCACTGCATTTCAGAGTCGGCTCTTCCTTTGCATGAAATCTGCAGAACAGAAAGAATATCTGTTAGTCGCAGTTGCATCATAGAGGAGAGGTCTGCTCAGCTGCGGCTGTGGTGGATGATGGTGCAAAAGATAATTATGATAAATAAAATAAATATGTGCGATGGATTTTCTCTCCGAACCATTTTCCCACTTTCTCTGAGCTGATTTACCATCGTGGAGATGTATGGCCCGGGAGGTCAGAGATGATTTGATTATTCTTTTTCTTATTGTTGTTTGTTTGTGTTGTTGCAGTTAATGAACACTGGAGCCGAGAGAAGATGGGAGTTTAGAGGTCGTGATAAGCCACTGAGGGTTTATTGTAATAAGATGGAAATAAGCTTCGGGGCTGTGACTGACTTTTTATGAATAGCTTCTTTGAATAACTGATCATGTAAAAACCTCCAGTAGATGAATAACGTGTCGTTCAACTGAGACTCTAAGTCGTTATCTAATCTCCTAACAAGCCTCGGCCCCAGACGTCATCACGGACTGGTCCCAGTCGCCAGTGGAGTTTATCCTTCAGTTTGCTGGTGTGCGTGCGTATACTGTATTTACACTGGTCCTCCCGTGTGTTTACCCAAGCAGCTCCTTCATTAACTCTCCAGCATGGAGCTCCACCAAAGCATATGAGACAGAGCTTGGAAAAAAATTGAGATGAGTCGTCGTCCCCCTCTCTCCCAAATAAGACGGCAGACAGTTGGATGAACGAGCGGAAATGAAAACCGGTGCTGGGTCAACAAGAGGGACACACAGACAGAGAGAGAGGGTTGGACAAAGACATGGCCTGAGGAGAGTCGCAAAATAGATAACGGCAACTGAGGAAGCAGAAGGCGAGTCGGGAAGTGACGGAGGATAAGAGGCAGGAGAAAGAAAGAGGAGGAAACAAAATAAACACGTGTGTCCTATGGATTGAATATGTTTACTGCTTCTGCTTTGCATTAAACTCAATTATCTGAGGAGGCTCGTGGTGACTCAGCGGGACAAACATGTAACCGCACACACGGGATTGTCATACATGATATTCTGCTCATTTGAGCTGATTCTTTTTAAGTTTAATATTCTGCTCCTCATCACTCCAGCTTCATATAGAGCTGATCATTAATCAGTGTCATAGCAATTGGTAATCAGGGTCGTCAGTCTCCTCACACCAGATACAGACACTAACCATGGCTACGAGAACAATGTGCAGATTCCTTCTATTGATCGAGCGCCTGGAACTCGGAGGACGTATGTCTTCCTCTTTACTTCCTCCTCGTCTTCATTCATTCTGTACATGTGGAACGGCCCAATCTCATGTTTGTTTTGAGATCACACATGAAGCAAAACATTCGCTTAATTGGTAGCTAGCGCACTTGGTCAGGAAAATTCTATCAGTAATATGTGATGGGGACTCAAAGATGAGTGTGTCCCTGTATAATTGCAAGCAAAATGTACAAAATGAAAATAGCAGTTTTTAAAACGTAAAAGTAGTTTACACGCTAAAGTATAGATATCATTTGGTTGAATTAAGAATTAAGATGATGTTTACGTAAATAAAACAAGTTATTCCTCCAAACTAATTCAGCAATTAGTACTGTAAAAACAACATTTTAATACATCTTTATTAGGACATTTTTAGGATTCATAAGCAAAATTGTACCAGAAATGTATATTGAGTCCCTCAGAATAAAACTCTAACACAGTATGTTGTTAATAATATCATTGACCAACATACACAGCTCTAGATGGAATATGAGCATTGCACAGGGACAGCATAAGGTGTGTGTGTGTGTGTGTGTGTGTGGGGTTAGTGTCATTATGCACCTTAAAACAATCGGCTCAAACTAAGTGACAGAGGCTTTTCCTTTGTGCGAAAGCTTAATATGAACGCCGACCTCGTGAGACCTCTTGGTGGCTCCGAGGAGAAGCCTGAGTTCTGTCCTCAGTCTCCAGCTGTCAGATAAAATATGAGGAATCGATCATTCAAGAGGAAGAGAGACAATTAAGGAGAAAAATAGCTCTGGGGGCCGAGAGGGTTTTTTCTTGCAGCATGGGAGTGAAGGTGGGGAGAGGAGAGGGCAAGGGCAAGAGGAAGAGAGTAACACAAACACACCCTGGAAAGATAGAATCATCGCAGAGGTCAGAGTAGATGGAGAGATACAGTAGAAAAGAGGGAAGGGAAGGGAAGGAGGCGAGGGGGGGAGGAAGGAGAGCTGCTGGTGTTTTATGAGTGGGGGAGAAGGTTAAAGAAAGTGGTTGTAAAAGGCGGGTCGGACTCCTATTGAGGAATCCAGCAGTGGGGAGCCGTCCTGGTAAAAATCAAATGTATTTTAATGGTCAATGATAAATCCACACACATAAAACTTGGGTCAGCTGGGTAGTTGCCAGTTTCATTGGCTGTGTGTGTGTGTGTATTTGTGTGTGTTTGTGTAGAGCAGCCGCGATGCATCAAGTGTGCTGGCTTTTGTGAGTCCTTTTGTGAGAACACGAGTGGACTGCGCCGGGACGTGCCCTCACTACACGGGCGCGGTCACATGGTTCCTTCAGGGCAGAATCAGACATTTGTCCAAATCAAATTGCACAGTGGAGAAATTGAATTGCACTCACATGGCAGGACAAAGGAGGCGAGCGAGGCCGGGGACTCGTACAGGGTTTCAACACTTCCTGTCAAGAAGTAAAGAGCGGTCAGAGAGTTGAGCTCATTTGTTGAAACAAAAGAAAAAGATATAAAAGACTGAGATGGGAGATTTGTGGCTGTGAGATCACTGCAGAGATATGTTTAGCCGGACCAGCAGCGTTGCCTCATGGGCGGCGGTGACTCTGCTCTCTCACTGCTGTGGTTCAGACTGAGACTTCCCAGTAACTCTCAGGCCATGAAAGCGTCTTGGTGCTGGAGCAGCTCTTCAATACCCGTCAGGACCATGGACAGCTACAGCTGGAGGGAGACGTCTGCACACAAGTGGACAAGAGCAAAGGCTCCTTCTTTATTATATAGTAGGGTGTCTTTTTCATATTAATATATA
The DNA here is from genome assembly GCA_038501795.1 of Pseudopleuronectes americanus. NCBI lineage: Eukaryota > Metazoa > Chordata > Actinopteri > Pleuronectiformes > Pleuronectidae > Pseudopleuronectes > Pseudopleuronectes americanus. The sequence continues at coordinate 18,952,186 of CM076727.1, forward strand.
TGTATTATAAGACAAATTTTATGTTAGATTATATTGTTGATGTTTTAGCAAAATGACACATAGGCCATGCTCCTGGATGGATTACCAGGAAAGTTGGTTGAGGGATGTGGTTTGAGTCAGGGAGGAACCCATTCAACTCTGATGTGGATATGAGGAAAAACAAGTTTTATATTTTCACTGATTTCCCATGAAGGTAATAATTCTTCTTGATTAAAACAAATCAGGCACATGAGTTTTTGCAATTTGCCAATTGGTGACTACTTATTCTACTTACCTCTCCAAAGTAAGGCAGTTAGTAAACAGGATTATACAAAAGTCACTGGACTGATTTCCACAAAACTCGTTGGGAGGATGAAGTTCGGGTCAAAAAAGAACCCATTAAATTTTGGTGAGGATCAAGGATTTATTTTTTCACTTAACTGGCTTTTTGAAACCATTATTTTTGGTTTGTTTTCTCATCCTGTTGCAATGTTAGTTTACTTACCAGTAACCTTGAGTTTTCCTTATAAAAGACACACATGTACTTTTTCTCTGTGCTTTCTTTGTGGCATTTACTCACTATTAGATATCCAGTCTTCAGGTCTTCATTAGTCCCGTATAGAACCAGCCACAGCAGCTCAGGAGCCATTAGGAGACTCGCACCTCGAGTCCCACGTCCTGCTCCGTGGGCTCGGTCGCCCGGCGGCAGTAAAGTGACCTAATTTCACCGCAGTGCTGAAGTGTAACTCTTATCTAAATTAAGCGCTCTGTCAAGGTCAAACCAGCGTCCCGTGACTTATCGGAGCCATTTCTCAGTGTGAATGGTAAAAAAAAAGCGAGTCCATTATGAGTCCTTAGCCGCAGACAGAGAGAGAGCTCGGGGACGGCCTGGAGTCTAATTACCAGTATTTATGGGGCACTCTTTAAAGTGTCTCTCTCTCTGTCTTCTCAACTACCTGATTTCCTTTGTGCGTCGCTCCTATTATTCCCTCTGCTTTGTTTAGCCGCAGACTTTTTCAAGCTCCTCGGTAAAATGGATGATATTAAAATCACTATCCTGCCGTTCCATCGCTGTAGATGAGACCCGGGGTCCACAGGTGGATCAGAGAATTAGATTAGTGTTTGTATATATGTGCGCCACGCCCCTATGGCCACTCTATATTCCACGTTTACTTTTCTGAGTGTTGACTAATGAAAAGATAAACACTGCACTTGGCTTAATTGAAATACAATAGCGTGATTGGGGTAATTAATCTAATGATCAGAACCCCCGCAACACTATGGATTTGCAAGCACTGTATTAATTTGAATTAAGGGGCGAGGCTTCAATAAGGTGCAATTATGAATTTAATTTTAATGGATCTCCGTCCGGCAGTTTGCAGCAATGCACAGAGATGATTATAGGAGGAAGGACGGCCCATTTATTATTTTACCGAATCTCCAAATGTTGTGGTGGAACAAATTAAATATCAAACCTCATGAATGGAGGGGCCTAAAATAAACATTGAGATGAATGAATATTCTGTAATAAGCTGCTACTTTTCCTATCATCTTATATATGTTAAAACAATAAGATGACTTTATGTCAGTGAATATTCTTGCACCTGGTGGACTCATTGTTTCCCACAGTGCATCGTGAGAAGTGGTGCAGTTATTATTAACCCCGTCCTGCTGATGAGCTCCACCTGTGACCCGGCGGTTCCCCTGGCGACGGGTCCATCCGTCCACTCCCGCCTCAGCAGCCTCCACAACGCTGCCCCAGTCACACTGCTATTGCTATGGTAACCAAGTTAGAGGTTTAGGGAAGTGAGTAATCTAATCTTCCCACTTTGTGGCATAACGATAAGGCTCACCACCGCCAGCCCACCCGTTTGTGTGTGTGTGTGTGTTTGTGTGTGTCTCTGTGTGTCCTATTTGGTCATTCTATGCTGCATGTCTTACTCACACACACACGCACACGCACATAGAACCTATCAAGCCAATATGTTCCACCCTAATAGGCAGGTAGAAGCCGAAGGGCAGATAGGCTTCCAGCCTCGTACAGAAGTCTGAACCTTACTGGAGTTGACAGTCTGCACCAATATCTTCAATATTAAGGGGAAAGCGTTTCTCTCGGAGCTGGAATCGCACAATGTTCTTGAACTAAAAACAGACACTCAATCGCACACAGAGATCTTTCTGTAATCCCAAAAACCTTTCCTTCCAATTACTGAGGAACATTTGACATGTAAGCAGGATGAGCAGCTGTCGCTGGAATGAACGAACGAGGCACCAGCTCCGATTCTCCATTTAGCAGATTCATGCATATCGTTAGAACATGAATTAAACTTGTGTAGTGATCAATATGTGTTCATTTTTAATCATTAAGGACACTCACATGCTTCTGTTGTAGCAAAACTGGGGTTTAAAGTCTCATTCGTGAAATATAGTTTATTGCACATATAGTTTATTTAAGATTTAAGGATTCAAGCCCAATGCAGGAGATGTTGTGCTCCTCATGTAGCACAGCAGGAGGCCGTGGGTGTGGAGGCTGATGCAGTAGATGTGTGTGTCTGCTGCATTCATGCAGGAGACAGGAGTTTGTTACATGGCCACAACAATAATCTTCCCCTGACCTTAACCAATAGTTTTAGTTGACTAAAGTTTTGTCTTCACTACTGCAGATATTTAATTGAATTGAATTTAGCTGTAAACTTGTAATTAGCCCTCAGAGTGCTAAACAAACAGAAAGAAACAAGTAAGTAGGTGCTATAGTTGTTGTTGTTGTTGGGTCTGACGCTCATTGTACAAAGCACGGTGGGAATGCACAAAGTGTTACTGTTTCCCAAACGCTCTCTACACACAGACTCACATAAAATGGGGGCTTTTAAAAATCTGCACTTTGGAAGGCGATTGTAAAAAATGCTGTTTGCCTGTTAACGAGAGTCTTAAAACGCTGAGGAAGCAGTTTGTAAAACTTTATTTACCATAAACACATGCTGCTGATATTGTTGAAATTACATCTTAACTACTTAAACATTTACATAGTTTAACGACCTTTCCATTGATTGTAATTTCCTACTCGTGATGAGGTTGACATTAAAGAGCGATTCTGCAAATTACTCCACGACCTCTATCTCTTTTTACCTTACATAATGTCTGAATGTGGCAAATGCAACATGGCCGATCTTTGTATCTGTGTAGTTTCTCTAAGAATTTGTAATTGCAGGCAGATGAGATGTTTAACCAAACTCATAATTTCACATAGAGCTGAAGCTGAACAATATTGATGTAAACCTGTGTGACCTTAAGGGAGCCTTCACACCTTGGTTTGACCTTTTCAGTTTTGCAGACCTACGTGTGAAAGGTGCTTCAGACCAAGTGACAACAATAAAGTTTGACAAAAGGAGGTTTGACCAAAGGAGGTGGTCTGGGTCGGGGTCAAACATAGAAAGATGACAACCTGCTGCCGATTGCAGACAGACGCCCGGGTACAAACCAATCAGTGTCAAGTATTTTCAAAACAACAACATACACAGACCTCTGCCATCCCCCCAAAAAACAAGACTAGAAAACATTTTAACATAGAGAAGCTTCAAGCATTAATAAATTACAAAACAGAAAAAATAAAATTGAGTGAACTTTGACCTTATGCACTTTTCTAACTGCAAAATAAGAACCAATTATTTACTGTGTTCATGATCCTTACAAAGAGTGCAGCTTCATTAAGAGCAGAGACGTGGCCGGTTGGCAGAGTCGTGTGAGAGAGAAGCTTGTGCCGGGCTAATTTAATAAAACACATTTTAAACCTCGCAGCTCTGTGCAGGAAACAGGTTAATGCATTTCACTCCCAGCGAGGCTCTGCTGAGGATGTTTTCATTTGTCCATATTAAGTCACTTTGGATAAACATCTGCCAAACAGCTGGTTATCGTTCTACCGAGTTTAATATTCAGATTCACGCTGATGATGATGAAATAAAGATGAATGTTTTGAACACACACAAACAAACCCTGCTCCTCTTCAGGGTGCAGCGTGTGGAGAGGACGGGCTCATGAGGCTTATTCGAATATGAAGAGAGTCTCACAGAACCTACGTTAAGGAAGAGCACACGAGGAAAAAGGCTTCGGCCCAAAAGGCTTTATACCGGCACAGGGATAACGTTGTAATCTAGACCGAGAGGGATAGGATCAGCAAATGAGATAGAAGCAAAGTCGTTAGATCCCTTCATCCCTTCACGCGTTGCCCACCCCCCCTTCCATTTCCCATCTCTCAACTCTGCTGCTCTTGCCTTTCCTCCGTCTCTCCACGGGAACGTATCCAATCATGCCACTCTGAAGTTATTATTAAAAATTCCTTTGCCTGTGTGTGCATGTGTGTGTCTGTGTTTGTGTGTGTGTGTGTGTGTCTGTGTGGGTGCAACAGAGGCTCTGAATGAAATGAGCTGGGCTTGGGCAGCATCGAGGGTTCAGACAGTATCTGGAGTGAGGAGCGCTATCAGCGGAGAGACGGGTGAAAAGTGGGACAGAGAAACTGGCAAGAATAGCAGGAGGTCACCTCTGGGCCGGCCCCCCTCGCTCTCACAGGCATCGGGGATTTTTTTATTGTCATGTATTTTCTTTTTTGTCATTCTGAAAATAATGGAACAGGGACGAGAGTGGCACAGTGAGGAAGATTGCACTGAAGCGAGGCCCCGGGAAAGGGGAGGGATGGACAGAGATTGGGATGGAGAGGCTGGAGGATTGGACATTTCTTTTCTGTAATGGCCGGGTTTGACTGGGATTAAGGGAAGGAACGGCTGGGGGGTTAAATGGCTGGTGTCATAAACTGGGCCTTTTCCAGTTTGAGTGTAAACTAAGGGCCAGCGTCTGACTGGAGGGAAAGTGGATTGTAAAAGTGCACGTGAGGCCGCAGCTGCTCACGATGTCAAAACACAACGGTGGATAATAAAAAGAAATGACAGATCGTATCTCCCGACTTCCTGGAAAACGTGACACAGCGTATATCAGCTCAGTGATATTCAGTTATATTGCGCCATAACCATCTGCTGCGCGCACACACACACACACACACACACACTTACAGTAAATCTGTCATGTCTGCAAAGAGCCTACTCGGGGAAAACAGATAGGATGTCCCAGATAAATGACGGCTGTTAATCTGTCGGTTGGCGGCGGCGGCAGAGGAGACACCCACTCGCCGCTCTAGCATGTCCCCGGGAGTTTCATGTCATGCAGTCTAATGTAAGGCAGATTTAAAAAAAGATATAAAACATGTGTAAGGATACAATAAAGCTTTGATTCTCTGCATCTGAATTGAAAAACGACTGTTATTAACTCCATCAGCGCTGCTTTGCTCAATTTATTCTCAACATCACAGGCTTTCGGTTGCCATGGTGATAAACTCATGAGATTCCCCTTTCTTTCTGCAGATTCTTTTCTACAAGTTACAGTTTGGTGATACACCACATCTCTGTAATTACAGCAGCTGTCATTTCCTTTGTCACCGGAGAGCAAGCACAGCTCATTAGAGGAGAACTGTGGGAGGTAGGAAGGAAGGAAGGAAGGAAGGAAGGAAGGAAGGAAGGAAGGAAGGAAGGAAGGAAGGAAGGAAGGAAGGAAGGAAGGAAGGAAGGAAGGAAGATGAGGAGTCATATCATGTGCTGTAGTGATCTCTATTGGTCCATTCAAGCAGTGAAAGGAACATTTGCTCATTTGCTTGAAGGTAATTGCGACAGCGATCGTTCTGCTGATGTTCAGTTGAGCACGAACCCAGAACAGGTCATTTTACACGGGAGTTGCACTCGCAGCTAATGTGTCACACCTGCTGGACACCTGCTGTTGTTGTTGGTTGCTTTTTTTTGTTTGCTTGTTTTTCTCATCTTGTTGTTTGTAGAAATCAAGTCGTGCTAGTGGAGCCGATGACAGAGCAGAGGATTCATGGAACCTCAAACAGAGAACAACACTCATTTCTGTATTTAATTAATACACCAAAAATTCTCTCTGATAGCCTCCTCACGTGCACACTGGAAAACCAGTCACACTCCTGCCCAAGGGCACATTTGGCCGGTGCGTTCGATCACTACTGAAGAAAGTGAACTTTAAGGCTTAAAACCTGGAGTAAATGACCTTGTTTTGAGTAGAACATGAATGTCGGGCAGTATGGAGGCATGTTGTGTTTTGATGTGGTTTATTACGTCTGAAGAAAAGGTCACTTTGGCTGAAACACTGTTTACCCCTGAAACTTTGTTGGTGAACTATCCCTTTTTGTAGTGCAGTGACAACCTTCATAAAGAAGTTAGTGTGACTGTTGAACAGAGGAAGACAACTCCAAGGTCATATGTCCATCCTACCATCATGAACCTGGTGGAGCAGTAAGACGACCACAGGAGGAGAAAGATATCAGTGATGCAAACTTCTCACAAAATACACTCAGGCACCAGAACAAAGTCTCAGAGCTGTGATGAATCTAGACCATAATCAACATGACCCTGAGCTGAACCGCTAAGAAAGGGCCTCAGACACATTCATATATTCTGTATATCCATCATCTATATCAATCAAGTATATATGTCAAATATACAGTACTGCCTATTCCTTTCACTCTGTGTCTGTAATGACCTCCGCCTCCTTGATATATATACAGTTTGAATCCTCATGAAGCAGGACAGAGATTTCTGATTCCCTTCATCGACGATGCAAATGAGCTCCTCACCGACTCCCTGGAGACCTGCTGCAGCGCTGTGCTCCATATGTAAACATCTGAGGGCTGTTTATTTATGAACTTCAACACTCATCACACTCATCTTAGGATGAGTGGGTGAATCCCTTGTGGCAATGCAGAGTGTGTGTGTGTGTGTGTGTGTGTGTTGAGCTTTGTGTTTTGAAAGCAAAAAGTTCTACGCTGTGCTTTGGGAGAGCCCCGTGTGGCTGGCAGTTTGTTTACATCAGGGACGCTGATCTTTTTGAGGTATTAAATGAATTGATAGTAGTGGGACAGTTGTTGTGTTTGTGTGTTTACGCACCGAAATTGCATCTATGGGAAAAGTGTGATTAAACGTTTTGACTGGTGAAATGGAGGCTGAGAAAAATGAGGTTAATTAGCAGAGATTTAGTTATTCTCTGTTTTCAGAATAAGAGCATGACAGACGTCTTTCCTTTAGTCCTCCACATGTCCAGCATAGTAGTGGAGGTACATTGACATACATGATCGGCTTCACCGTTGCACACACTGCATCTCCCAGAATGCATCAGGAGGAAGGAGAAGACGGAGTTGGGACATTGAGGGAAGGACGAACCAACACCTCCCTTTGTTGTGACCTTCAGACTTTTCAGGTTATGTCTGAACCAAATCACTGCAGAGAAAGTTTCCTGAGTGAGAGGTCGTCTCAGTCGGGATCAAACTGAACCAGGCTGCTGTGTTTTGGGAGAGTTAGGACTTTCGAACCGATGAAGTTGAGACACTAAACAATAGAAGAAGAAAAAGAAGCAGCTTACAGAATGTACAGTCCTGGCCTCCGAGGACATACCTACAATGATTAATCACAGAGGACGTTCATTCTGCTGGTGGTCACATCAGAGTGACATCACGGTGGCAATGAAATTAATGATATATACCAGTTCATTATTTTTCTCCATTGAAATGGAAAGATGATTTTTCTTTTCTATGCACTACATTCAAAAACGTAATTGAATACAAGTGAATACAAAAGATGAAATGACAACAAATGTCAGAAACCAATTATTGTCAAGTATCGGTGGATGAAGGCCACATAGGGGATGACGACAGGAAGAACTTATGTATTCAGACTTTAGTTCACTCCCTACATATGAATGTGAAACAATTACCAGAGTTACCAGTTTGGTTACTGGAGGATAAAAACTTTAAATTATACTTATAGTTATATAGCACCCTAACCTGCCCTGACCTCATTACATTAAATGTTATTCAGAGTTTGATTATTTCCTCTCTCTCTTTTTTTGCCTGTGGTGTTTTGATCTCTTAAGTGATCACATTTAAAGTTAGGAGCCACTTCTCTTTTAAAGTTCTTTTTATGTCTTATTTTCCAAATTACATCTCCAAAGGCTCTTAGATATGTGCACTCGAACGTGATGTGCAGTAAAGAAAAATAATGGTGAGTGTATGAGTCAGATGCTTTGCTCAAAGGACATCTATTTGGATTCCTCTGCTGTTTTCCTCGCATCTCTTCGTGTAGGAGGATAAATGAAGAAAAAACATTCTGAATAGAAGCGGTCATTATTTATTTATCTTGAGTGGCATTTATTTCAATACGCCAAATAACATTATATTCAAAAAATCTTCACAGGTAATGTCTGTGGGCCAGAGGAGTAAATATATTATTTCAAATCTGACAGAGTGAATGTTTGGAGCCACATTTCAAAGAGAAGAAATATATATTTTGGCGTTGGACACTTGTATTTAGTTTGAGTTGATTTCCTCATATCATGTTAAATCTAAGCAGAGATTATAAAAGAGGAGTCGGTTCATTTACAAGCGTCAGGTTCATTATGAAGAAGCCTTTTCATAATTTGCTCATTGTAGTCGCGGTTTTTTTTATCTTCAAGGTGATTTCCACTAATGGCCTTCACAGAAGTTGCCTCTTTAAAGGTGTCACCTGCGTTCACCATGTTTCTTCTTTACGTCACATTAGGAGACAGGCACATCGAGGGTCTCGTTGACTTGCTGTTCACTACACGTCTCCTGTAAACATGTGTTGACTCCGAGGCTCTCGTCTTCTTGATCCGTGATTAATCTGTGTGGCAGTAAAACACGGCAGCGTATCACATATTACATAAAGAGCCAGAGAAGTCACTTTGGAGTCTAAGCTTCTTTTTTCTCTGTTGGAATATTTCCCTGGCATAGAAACCTCAGTTAATCCAAGAGCAGGCTCGTCAGAATCCACTGGCACAGTCTGGCTCACATATTTATTTGCAGGTCAGTTGCTTTTCCATGTAGTGAGTGTGAGAGAGATAAACTTCAATTCAAGAAAATAATAATATTATTTGATTTCACTCTAGAACATTCAGGGTTTTTTCTGTGGAGCCTGTTTGATGCACGGATCTGACGTAGATGATGTTGGACAGGAACTGAAAGGATTTGTGGATTTCTCCGAGGCCCAAATCCAAGTTTACTGATTGTTAGCTTTTCTAAAACTGGTATTAAGTGTTTTTGTTCATTTCACTTAAGAGGTTTATTAGCACTCTGAACTCTGACTGACCTCCAGCGTCCTTTATCACATTTCTCCTGGCAGATCCTCTCCAGCTGCCGTCATCATGTCAATCCACAGTTTCTGTTTGTGGTTTAAAGACGGTCTGATACTTGTTCTGAAGCCATTCCAGGATTATCTTGGCTGAATGCTCAGGGTCATTACTGTGCTAACATTTGACCAGTTGGCCCAGTCTCAGGTCAGTTGCACTCTGGAGCAGGTTTCCTTCAAGGGACGTCCTGAATTTGTATTTGTTTGTATTTCTTAGACCACAGAATCGTTTACCTCAGAATCCTCTAAATGTCCTTTGGCAAACTCCAAGCTGGCTGTCATATGCATTTTACTCAAAGTGACTGTGGTTTAGCCAGTTCACCATAAAGGCCTGATTGATGAAGAGATGGCCGTCCTTCCAGCAGGTTCCCCCAGCCCAGTAGAGGATGTCTGGAGTTCAGTTATACAAATATTCTATGAGGGCAGTTTGAGGACCAGTTTCTGCAACTATGTGCTATCTCTATATGTGCTATCTCTAAATGTGCCATCTCTTATTGTCTTTATTGGTCTTTCCATTTAGATTGATGAGTGGCAGTTCATTTAAAAGCACAGCACCTCAAATACTATTCTATTCATAGTAAAATGTGGACTGCACATCATGTGGTTCGTCCCAGTGATGCACAAACTAAATGAATTTTCAGTGTTATTATTTGGTTAGGCACTGTGCAGGAGTATGTGCTGTCATATCAGGGCCAGCGACCACCAGCCCCCTTTTTTTTTCCTACACACCCTAATATGGATTTACTCCTCCTGCCTTTTCCCCAGCTCCTCTTCTCTCGCCTGGTCTGGTTCCCACTCGTCTATTCCCCGTAGCGCTCTCTTTAGCCCCGGCCAAACCTCTCCGGTTGTGCACACAGGATTAGCCATTAGCTCAGAGTTCTCTCCTCCTCCTCCTCCGCCCCTGAGACCGAACCCTGCCACCACTCGCCCACCGTCTGGCCGTCCGCGGCTCCTCTCCAGCACCGAGCGGTGTGAGATCGGGCCTCACAGGCTGGTGGCGAGATTAGCGGTGGCACGGCCGGGGCTCGGCGGGCAGCCAGCTGACACCAGTGAAGCCGGTACAGAGTAGTTACAGGCAGGAAGCTGACATTTCCAGAGATTCTCTGTTGCCCAGGCACAATGGAGCGAGCAGGTGACGGGGACAGAAGGAGCATGACGGTGCCAGAATCACCCAGTGTGTGTGTTTGTCCACAGAGGGGTCAGTAGACAGGAGATGTCAGGGGAGCGTCTGCTCGGAGACAGTATTCATGTGCATATGTTGTTCTATGGCAACAAAAAAAAATCTATTATTGTAATGTGCTTCCATCATTCCCTCTGTCCATAGAGGCTGTGATGTAGAGCCCCTGTCCCACCAGCACACTGTAAAAGATAGAGGACACAATGCTCATACTAGCTTCAGTTGACATTTTAAAGGGTTTTTACACTCTAAGAAGTACATGGGTTTCTACCTTATTACAGTTCAGCCATAGGAAAAGGTCTTATCGTGCCCAACGTGGACAGAAAATGTACTTCTGAAACCTTAGATAGAAACAGGCTGTAAAAACAAGTTTAATAAAGTTGCTGGCAGGTTGTGTGCGGTGGGTTTATCAGAGTTTTTAACTAAATGAGCTCAAATCAGGGTTAAAAAAACGATTTTGAGCTTGTAAAGTAACCTTCACATATAACTGCAGTTGTAAGTCAACAGTTGTAAATATAAAATAAAGCTTCCACACTTTGTTTGTCACACAAAGATTCTGTGAAAAGTCGAATCTAGCAATCAATTAAAGTTTGGACCCTGATTTTACAGTTGAATCTGATGACAAACCAAGTTGTCCAATCAGAGGGCAGCCTGGTCTGTTCCGTGGACTTTCAGCTGAGTCATCAGAGTCGGTTACATCCATCACCTGAAACCTCACAATGTTCCCCATCATCGCTCAGCAGTAAAAGCAACAGCACATGTAATGTCTTTTATAGTAGTAATGGAATAAATATTATGGGATGCTGAAGTCAGCTTCTCTCAGGGCTTTTAAGTTTTGGAGTTAATGGCAGCATGGATTTTCAGCAGAGATCATATCATATCAATCCATGTCGTGTCAGCATCTGAGCAGCCGCACCACAAACTGTCTCATTGTGTCTGTTTACCAGATTCACATTTTTTCGTTTACTTGAGGTTTTTCAATAGTGTGCGGTTTGTTTTCTTAGATTTTTATCACACAACCGACGCACAACTGCCTCCAAACAGCATCACTGATGTTGTTCTATGCTCTTTTTGCATGTCAAGCAATGAAAGCATATTGATAAGGCTATTAAGGTTTCTCAAACATTCATATTTCCCAAGCAACTCGAGCAAAACAAAATGTTGTAGCTCTCTACCCACTAAAGTAACACAACAGATGTTTCTTCCCCTGCACTTTGAAAGCCCTGGTGGGAGGCAAGATGGCAAATACCTGCTGCAACACAAGTGACTTGTAAATGTCTGAAAGCTCAAAGCAGCAAAGTGAAACTGGAGCTTTGGGAAACAACTGTCAGGTACAGAGCGTCCATGTGAGCTCAGAAGCTTTTCACCGGTTCAGTGGCTTTCCCACATCGAGTGGCTACTTGTTCCCGATAGCTGCTTCGGGGGTGCATGGAAGAAAAAACTAAATCTCAGCAGATCTAATTGAAATCTAAGCCCCAACATAGGATTTCAATCTGGACAGGTGCCAGTGTGAAGTCAATACTCGACTGCATTGATGTACAGGCCGGTTAACACCAGCATGTGTGTGGAAGGAACTCAGAACCGTTATCACCTTCCTCTGCGCCGTAGAGCAATGCATTAAACACAAAGCCTTCTCATTGGAAACTGGCAACCTCACATTCCCACACGTACAATCTTCTACGTCCTCGGATAAACTGCAGCAGGCGTCAGCAACTGGGTCAAACCGTTTTTATCATGGACTGACTCTACAGAGCTTTTATTTTGAAAAATTGTGAACTTTGTCTGCAGATTGCTTCACAAACCTGTAAGAACGATAACAGCCATCAAACGAACCTTTCAAACTACAATATATCCGACACACGTGAACAATGATAGAGCAGAATAAGTTTGACTAGCTGCACAAATGTTTCAACCCTGAGCTGAATACTAAACCCAACCTCAGGCCTCCTCCTTTCGGTCCGCACAGATATAGAGATTCACACAGAGCGGTGACAGAATAAAAGCACACACTTTCCCACGTCTTGTTCTCCGCCTGTCATTCTGTGACGTTCCTCTGTTTTTCATCTCGTCTTCTCTCCTTCCCGCCTCGGGGGTATACACACACAGACGAGTTTAAAGGACCAGTTTGCTGCTTTTTAACATTAATCAGCCGATGCTTTTTGGGAGAGTATTTGAAGAAAAGACGTAGAAGTTGGTTCTAGAAAACTCCACAAAGAAAATCGTAGAATGTCTGACACCTGTCATCCCGGCTTCAGCACGATACACTTCAAAGTCCCAGGCTTCAGAACTTACAACATGTGAACAGAGATGACTTTTATTATGTAGAACCGCTGTAGTGAGCACGAGCTCTTCAGCAACTGAACAATAGCTACTCGTGGTGCAGTTGGAAAACACTTGAAGCATTTGCTGGGTTTCATAGTGCACATACTCATACTTCCATACTCACACTTGCTGTTTTAAGAGCATAATGGCATCAATGTGCAGGCCTCTAAAAATCCCTGGATGGTTTCACTCTAAACCATCAAAACGTTGAGTGTAAATTAATGGACGCTTCTCCCCCTCCACGATCCCCGTCCTGGTTGTGTAGCAGAAAAAGGGGAGGGGCCCCCGTGATATTTTAGAACGTGTGATAATGGAGGCAGGAGAAAGGACACCTATCACCACGTGTTTACTAACTGATGGACCTGATTTCAGACACGTGATCTCTTGAGATCGAGGCTGCACCGAGAACACGTGATGGCCTTTAGGAACAAGTGGAAGTTGTTAGCGTACGATGTGGGAAGCAGTGGTTAGAGGTTGAGAGGCTGCTTGTCAACAGCAACGTGAATGGTATTGTTAACAATAGCTGACATGTGGTTTAATCCAGGGGAAATATAAAAATGTTTCGGACAGGAACAATTTATTATGATAGATTTCAAAATTCTGAAGGGAAAACTCTTCCTGCCCCCATTTTTTTATATTAAAGCACATTTGACAAAAAGTCATAAACAGCAAAGTATGGATGAATTTCTCTCAGGTTGTAAATAGTTACTTTGCTAATCTTTTAAGCTTTTTGAAATTTTGGACAGAGCCAGGCTAAACATTTCCCCCAATTCTGATATTTTCTATTTTCCTCTCTCTTCCAGAGCAGAGATCCTATCTGCCTGAATACCCAAAGTGTATTTAGGAAGTTGTAATATTTGCTCAGTCAAGGCATTTGGAAGATCGTTGCTTGGATAATTTCATGTAATTCTACTGTACGATCTCAGGATAAGATATATATTCTGAGCAGCTGTCCACTGAAGCTCTACACTGATGCACACAGCAGATTCAGTTTGCATCAGACGTCCTTGCAAACCACATCAAACGGTATATATTTTTTTGGAAGAGGATTCACTCAGCAAACAAGAGCACATAGCAATTTTCCACAAGGGTGCATATAGAAATAGAAATAGGAAAAAAATAAATAGATTCCCTGTGTGTTCATTCTGTATATTCTCCATATTGTGCTCTGGCAAGGATGGTAAATATGCCAAGGTTAGAGAGCCTATAGCTGCTAGTGCGAGCAGGGAGGGGAAATTAATTGAATTTCCAACAAGCATGCTGATGTGCTATATGGATATGAAATTCAAAAAAATCCATGTGTATGAGGACAAATAACGCTGCCCCGGAGGGAAGGAGAGATAGGCCAGCGTAAAAGCACTGGTCAAACACTGGGGATAAGTTGCATTTTGATGGTTTTGCTGGTGCTATCAGGCTTCTTCCATCAGAATCCGCCTCGTAGGCCGAGTGCATGTTTGTGCAGAAGGAATCTGACTCCGGTTTCCTGTGGCTCTCGGTTTGCTTACACACAGAAACCCAATAACCATGCAGAGTGAGATGAACATGGACAAACAGCAAAAAACAAGGACGGCAAAGCTGGGCAGGGATAAATAAACAGAACCGACTAGTATATGTAATCCAGTATGGGGAACAAAAAGGATTACACCAACAGGCCCAGCAAGCAGGAAACAGGGGCTGGACAATTATTGAGGGAAAGCAGGAAAACATGTTCTGAGCATTTACCTGGTCATTTAATTGACCTAGATTGGCCTAGATTGACCTTATATCCATATTCTGCCTCATGTTGTGCTTATCTGGTCGGTAAGACTTTATAAAGCTCCTCTATCACAGGCCTGAGCTGTCATGTAAATACTGATCAGAGCCAGAGAGGAGAACTCCCGTTTGGACGTTTTTCTTGCCTGAATCTGAACTTCAACCTTGTTTTTGAAATAAAAAGCAGAGTTCTCTTTCTGTTTTGACGACTCAGTTACTCGGACCACTCAGGGAGGGAGACCAGGCAGCTGTAATGAGCTGTCTGGGAAGGATTCACTGAGTCAGCATTCAGGGAAGCACTGTGAGTGTGAGAAGTCACTGAGTTTGTCCCGATGATCAGTTTAACTGTTCTGTTAGTGAGAGAGCAGAGATTCACCAGGTGATGGGATGGAAGCAGGGTTCAATGACTCTGCTGTTGTTCACCTGATCATCCCTCTCTATCTAACAGGGTCTTCTCGATGCTCCACAGAGAGTGGATGCTCCTCGGACCAAAACAAACTCTCTGCATTAATGAAAATTAATGGTCTGCCATTTGTTCAGCAGATCTTCTAGTGGAAGAATTGATGTCGCAGCTGCAAAAGGTGGAACAAATAAAAAACCAGGGCAGCCACAGCAACATCTTCTTTATATTCTAGAGTTCAATTTCAGTCCAAACAAAAGCATGAATGATTTTCTGTGATTGATTGAAAAATACATTTTAGAGAGTGCTGTCAAAATTCATCAGTTAAATCAAACTTAAAATAGAAGGCTGTCCTCTTTAGTGAGGAATAGCCTGCATTGTTTTATCCCTGTGTTACTTGAAGTCCAATGTGCCTTGCTTGAGGCTAGGGCAGCGTGTTTCCAGATTGGAATCAGGATGTTTCCTGGGACACAGTCCAGGAAGGGACTGTTCACACAGGGGCAGGGTGAGTCATATAAATAAAGAGGAAGAGAGCGGATTCTATATGTTTCTGATAAATGCACGTGGCTAACTGACAATCCCAGATACCACAGTGGTTAAAGTGACTCTACCCCTTACAATAATAGTTCTGGTCTTAGTACACGTTATTATACCCAAACACTTTCATGGCCTTGCATGACCAGTGGTAGTAACATTATTGAGTCCTTTTATTACAACCAGCGGAGACTCCATCCACCATGTCAATAAAGCTAAGCCTGGATAAGCTAGCAAAACACACTGCAACCAGTACCCCCCTCCCAGCGGCCCTCTCGTTAAAGCCACGCCTCCTAAACACGTGATGACGACAGCTAGAAGCCAACTTTTACGTGACTCGATAACTAACTAGTGTCCATCGACTCTGCTACAGCGGTGTGTGTCTCTCCAGCTGAAGATGTGCAGTGAGAGCATGAAACTCCCTTTATTGATGGCTATCAAGAATTTCAACAAATATGATAAAAAGTCACCTTTAAGTATCTCTACAGTTGCCCGTAAGTGTTATTAAAGCAGGATCAGGCTGTCGTCTTCCCACTGCTTTCAGTCATGCTACCACAAGCTACAGTTGTTGCCTCCTGGTTCCTAGCTTCATATATAACGTGCAGGCATGGAAGTGGTGTCATATCTGTAATATTTCTTTAGCTTAGTAAATTTTATATCCTTAAATTTGCACGAGTTCTAAACAATGTCCAGTTCGTAGGCTACCGAGAGGACACAGCCAAGGAATGGTTTGTTTTTTCCAAATATCAGTTTCCACAACATCTGAGAACTAAAAACAAGTTAAAGGAAATAAAGAAAAGTACCCGGTGCACATATAGGTCAAGTTTGCTGAAGTGTTTGTGAGCAAACCTGAATGCCCTTTTTCCCAGAGCTCCGGTCCACTGCAGATAGGTGACAGGATTGAAGGAGCCATTCGGGTGAGAGGAGAAGAGGAGCCAGGGTCTAATCCCCTCAAAGCTGCGAAAGATGAAGTTTTAAAGCCATAATTCCTCCTTTTAATCCGTTAACAAAGATTCTGACCCAGCAGGGGACCTCGTTCACGGATTCATTAACGGCTTCACGTACCTGGCTGCCTGTGCACCTGGTTAGTGGGGGAGTTGAGGCAGCGAGTCAGAGGTCAACGTGTTTTGTGTGTGTGGGTGTGTGTGTGCGTGAGTGTGTGTGTGTGTGTGTGTGTGTTAGATCATTAGATCAGGGCATTGCGACACCACAAATGAAAACACTAGCTCTATTCAGTTACTTGGAGAGTGTTACAATCCATCACCTCGTTAAAGGTTGTACACAGTGGAACCTGCAGGAGGCGAAGGGCAAATGATTTGATAAGTTGTATGTGACAGTAAGTGAGTATATTAGTGTAATTGTGGGGGATTGCTGTGGGGGCTTCATGAATCTAGAAGTAATGGAAGTTTGTCTTTGGCTCGGTTTGCCATTTGTGCCACAACAATTTGTTGAGCACAGTGAAACGGAGAGTTGAGTGTCACCACGAGCGAGTGGCCATGTTGACAGTGTTTCTATCATGTGATGGACACAAAACTGAGAAGATAGAGAGAATATACAAATATCTCAGAATGACAGAGTGGTGCCATACACGTAGAGGCCACTGACCAATATGTCAACTTGGAAAGGCTACTAGCTTTTGGTGTTGCTGTAAACAAGATCACCGGATCTCCACAGTGGAATGTAGATGGTACGTCCTGCCTCCTGCTCTACTCCATGTCCCGGAGTTCATATGAACTCTGGTGTGATCCATTAGCATCCACAAGCAAAGAGTTCCTCCCTTCACCTACGTTTAAATGAATGGAAACTACACTTCTGATGGCACCTTGGGTCAATTTAAGATCTTAACACAAACCGTTAACATTATTTTAATATTAAATAAGACTAATATGTGATGAGTTATTATTGACCTGGTTCATTTTGTCCTTTACGTCAGCGATAGCAGCCGTTAGCTCACTTCTTGGAGAAATTAAACTTCTCCTCATTGGCTCCAAAATGGCCTCGGTGAAGATGTGGCGTCCCGCAGGAAAGAGGACAGAACAGGAATTGAATCTCGGCCTCAGTCGGCAGTCTCATCTGTCATCTTTTCAATATTGATGTCCATTATGTTTATGGATCACTCTCTGGCACAGCCGTCTAATGTCATTCTGATTGATGGCTCTTGTAGTTTAATTGTCAGCAGGGTCTCCTTCTAATGGAGCTCCCCACGCTATTCAAAGATTGCATCTCAGACGAGTGAGACTTCAAACTGCGTGCGCCGGTGTCCACGTGATGCTGATACAACGTGACCTCACCATAGATTCTGTATCATCCTCCTGGCCCATTATCTCCTGCTCATTGCTTCCTGTATCACCTTTCACGGCTCCCATGTCCATTTACGGGAAGCAAGCATCCCCCGGTAAGATTTATCACACCTGCCAATGGGCATAATTCTGTTTTCCTGGTTCCGTGCATTTACCCTGTTCGCTCGTCGATGCGATTGAGTGTATTTATAATTTAGTAGGAACACCTTGCTCAAGCTAATGCATTCTAATACAACAGGGCCTGCACCTTCCTGAAGGATGTGTTGTCGAGTTCAGGAAGATTCAGAGAGCGCTGAGTCAACTGGACGACTAATCTGGAGGCTTTAGTGTGTGTGTTATTGTTGAATTGTATTGTGTTAACACATTTCAGAGGGAACATCTATTATCGAGCGGGTGTTTTCTCACTGACCTTTCATTCTCTGGATAACTTTTCTTGTATTTGAGAGTTCATCCCGTGTGCTGTTATCTATACGACTGCGATTTCATGCATGTTGGATGATGCAACATCACATTAGAATGTGACAGAAATGGCCGCCGTCACACTTTCCCATAATATCCAGACAGATCAGCTCTGATACTCCGGGGAGTTTGAATAAATCCCTGTGAACATGTTTTGTTGGAACAAAGTCTGAACCTCCTGAAGGGTGAATCAGTGACAATAGTGAGGATTCACGTGGGGTTTACTGTGCGTCTGTTTCCATGACCACACACAGCATCGTGCGCTCTCTCCCCCCTTACCCATCTCTCTCTCCCCCAGTGTGTTTGCAACCAAGGTCGTAGTGGTCTTGTTCTGTTTTCCAGGGGTGTGTGGGCTTCATCCATCATCCGTATGATAGCTGCACGCTAGAGTGCCCTAAATCTCCTGTGGCTGTTGGTGTGTGTGTGTGTGTCTGTGTGTGTCTGTGTGTGTGTCTGTGTGTGTGCGCGTGCTCACTCATTGAAATGGTCGCTCATTCTCTCTGTATGCTCACTCAAATGAATGATCTCTCCTCCTCTCATCTCTCAGGCTTTCGGTTAAACTCCCCTTTTAGTTTCACTGATGAAAATACAACACATGCATTGTGTTCTGTTCTCTGTCCGTGTGTGGAACTGTTCATCTCATCGGCTCTCATTTTCGGCAATATTATCAATATTACGAATTCTGGTGCGTCCCCTGATAAACTGCAGCAGTGGTCGGCAGCTTTAACCACAAACCTGCCCATTACAAACTGGGAGGTTTAGAATGGACACTGCAATTGTTTGATTTAACATCCAGAGCACGATGATATCAAAGAGTGGACGAAAGACAGAGAGCCAAAGACTAATAAATACAATAGAAAAACCCTCACTGCCCTCAAGTCAAAATGAATTAGAGGCACCTCTGGCTGGAGTTACTGCCTCGGGTCTATATCAATAGGACTGTATCAGCCTGGCACATCTAAGCAGTGTAATTCCCCCCCCCCTTATCCATCTCTGCTTAAGAACTTAAACCCCCTCATCCAACGTGGACTCTGCAAAATCTGGATTGAATTGAGATTGAGACGGTTGTTTTTTTGCAGTTACAGGAACTTTAGGACCATAATGGCTGCTGCTGGGACTATCACTTTGACTGTTGTGAGAACACAGAGCATTTCCTCTTCTGGTTAACACTAACCCAGGTGTCATGGGAGTTTTTTTCTCCAGCAGCCATAAAGCTGTGACCAGTGACTCACCCTGGCAACAGTGTCACACCTCAGCCATCGAACCATGTGACCTGACGATGGCCCTTTTCACTGGTTTCCAGGACATTCACACCTCCAAGTACATCTAAGAATACTCACTGCATTTCTCATTTTCTTAATTCCAAAGCAGTTCTTTGTAGTAAACTGCACGTAGCTCCCTCACTTCACATCAGGATATAAGTATTAAATATCAGTATTTACTATAGATTTTAGTCTGTAAGCTGAAGTGAAAAAGTTCAAATG
Organism: Pseudopleuronectes americanus; assembly: GCA_038501795.1. Taxonomy (NCBI): domain Eukaryota; kingdom Metazoa; phylum Chordata; class Actinopteri; order Pleuronectiformes; family Pleuronectidae; genus Pseudopleuronectes; species Pseudopleuronectes americanus. The sequence goes on from CM076727.1 coordinate 18,971,847, forward strand.
GCATCACAGAGAGCCGTCCGTGCACAGTGGCTGAAAGTGAATCTGTTTTACAAGTTCCAGGAGCTGAACCAGTGGAGCAGCACTGGTTCCCACCGAGCGGCTCAGCCGGCTGCTGCAGCTCGTTCTGAGCTGGTCACGCCGGGTTCCTCCCTCACACTAAACCTTTCACATCCTCTGTGGTACCTTGGCGAGCCTGGCTGGAGTCCAGGCTTTAAATACAGAAGTGGCTGTTTGCTGAATTCTGTTGTTTTCATATAAAGTTTTGTGTGCCTACGTGCGTGCATATGGTATTTACAGCAGTGCAGAGCCCCAGGGACCAGTAACAGGATTAGAAGCAGTCTTTAACCCTGAGAGGAACCCCCCACAGCACCACTGTGACTGATCCACCCCTCTTTGCTCCTCTGTTGGTTTATCCTGCTTATCTCTGCTTTAACTCATCATTTCACTCTAATCTCCTTTTCTCTTCCTTGTTACTTAATCTGAACTTTCCCCTCTCTCCCCGTCCACGTTGTGCAAAAAGTCGCACAAAAGCTTACACAGAGGGCGAATTGTGTTTATTAAATTGAGCCGACTGTAACAAATGTAACAAAGGAAAGAAAAAGATGTGTTAGAGATGAAGGTAAGACGAGGACAGTAAACGCAGAGGAGGAGGAGGGGGGAGGGGGGAGTAGTCTGGTCTGGTCCAAGGGTGGATCGATACGAGGTGCGATGTAGGAGGGGGGTGGGGGGGTGGGGGGGCACGAGGAGAGCTAATCATTTCAGTCATTACAGAGCCGTGTCTGCTGATTCCAGGGATTAGCAGACACACAAACAGGGGGAGATGTTGTGTTAGTGCTACAGGAGACTCTATCAGGGATTTGAGGAGTGGAAAACACTGCCTGTCCCCAGTCACCTCTGGTAATTGTGTCTGCAGCACCATGTATGTCTGGGTATGAGTGTGTGGGAGTGTGTGAGCTGAGAGAGAGGAGGGAAATGAGACTGAGGGTTGATATATTTGCATTGTGCACGTAGCACGGGTTGCGTGCGTTACAAATCCAAGCCTGTGTTGCAGAGAAGGTGTTTGGTTCTGTCTCTCTCCCCCCCGTCCTCCTCTGGTGTAGGAGAGGAGAGTCGTGGGAGAGCTCACACGCTCGCCTGCCCACAATCCTTTATGTGGAGCTGATCACTTAACGGAGGACGGCGAGTGCAGAGAGGCACGGCTAGCTCCGGTGCCCCCGGAGGGCTCGGGGAGAATTTCACACACCACAACGTACACGACAGGTGGAAATGAGGGAAATTACGTTTACGTCAGCGGCCAGAGTTTCACACCTGGATGACTCAATCGGCCGCGGTTCCTGTGTCGACAGAATCCTAATCTCGGATGTGAGGTTAAAGAAAAAAAAAGCCTCTATACACTAGAGCTGTCGTGCACATTTTAACACCCGAGAGAACAACAGTGAAAATGAGACCTGAAAGTATATTAATTAAGAAGACTCCGATATGCCAACATTTCTTGCATTGGTGCATTTTTAAAAGGGGGCACTTTAATTTGTACACATCAAGATCAATTTACTGGTCACAAAAAAGTGTTTATGAGCCTGTGAGTCCCTGTGGCTCAGAACAAGGATTACAAATTACAAGAGAAAGCCTGCCTTACACAATCTGTGCTTTAAAACACATGTATATATTCATCATGGCACAGAGGGGCTCATGAAAATTATAACCGTAAACTCGTACAGTGCCTGTTTGGAACGTTCTGTTCTCTTGGCCTGTTTCAATGATCTGGAGCTACTTGTCATTAACGAGTCCTCCTCAAACTGTTATATAAAATATATATATATACCGTCACTTTTTATTGTTTATGTCCTGGACGTTGTGTGCAGTCTAGGGTGCAGAGGGAAGTTAGAATTGTTTATAGTTTTATGTTTTTCGTGAAATGCAGCTGAATTTGCTTTATTACTGTTATCGTGTGAAGCTCTTACATAGGAAAAATAATACCTCTGTAATTACAATCAGTAGAAAAATGAAATATTGTGCCTTTATCTGAGGACATAGAGACGACATGTTCACCTGGGACCACAGACTGAAGATACAATGCCCCACACACACACACACATGCTCCAGCAGCTCCAGTAACTCATCTACTTATCATTTCCTGAGCAGTTTCATTTTTAACACCGTTTCTTTTTTTTAACAGATACGACCAATAACAAGTTTCAGTAGTAAAGGTCGTTTGTTTTATGCACACAGAGTTGGAATTAGAGCGTAACAAGCCACTTGAGGGTGCAGCCCCTCCAGCGACAGATTGGGTCTCGACCCGATGGCATTATCCAAAGTCCCTTTTCCCGATGTGGAAATCTCCGTGCAGAGCCGCAGAGGCCGCCGCACAACTCATTAAGGTGTAAAAAATGTTGAGTGCCACTTAAATGAAATTGGATTCTCTACGACGGCACAGTGGACAAGTGTGGTTCCACTGATGATTGGACTTGTGACCTCATATTTCCATCAGGAGCTGAGGACAAACATTACCTGTTTGTCTGAAAGCTGGTGGATCTCGGTGGTGAACTGATATTTAGTTCTGTGTTTCCGCTGAGGTCCGTGATATCAGCAGCTGAGGCAGCTGGTGGAGACACAACTCACACAGCTCATTATTTTTAATTAGCTCCACCTTCTCAGTCCAGTTACCTCCAGCTCCGCACTCCCCACTGCTAGCTGTTAGCACACACGCGCGTCACACCGACATGAAACTGGATGGCAAGGAAAATGTTTTCCACAAATAAAAAGCCGTTAGTTTAATATTCCTCCGCTTCATCCCTGCAGGTCAACAAAAGCTGCTTTCGGTAATTTTTCTTTTCATCGACTTTTTAAAGACATTTTAGAAACAGATGCGACAAAACTCAGTGAGAGAAGACGTGGGAGCAAACTTTGTACAGATTTGATTCTACACAGAAGAATTTGATTTGTGATGCACACTAGCATGATGTGGCGACGAGCCAGCACAGCTTCACACCGTGTAGTCTTTGCCAGTCCTGTGACCTGGAGGTAGAGCTGTGAATACAGAATGTACATCTCGCCACCTGACTGCAAAAAACGCATTCAGCATTCAGGGGACACAGCCTCGCCGCTCCCCGTGGCTGCCGTCCAACACCTGCAGCTTCAGACTCAGCTTCAAAAGGCAAGAGAGGTGGAAAAAAAATATGAAGGCAAAAGGATGTTTGAAAGGAGCTTAACATCCTCGGCAAAGGAACTTTTCAATCTCACAGGCAGCTTTGTGTGGTTTTTTTTGGACACAAAAAAGAGACGAATGAAGCTGTTGGGAAAATCTGACCCAACAGCAACCAGAAGTCCGAGGATGAGAGTTAACGGAGGAGGCTCGCCCTCAACGGTCACAGGAAGTTAACCGACTTCGACCTTGAAATAAGAGTGAAACCCAAACTTAAGCTCGACAGCGGAAAAATCAGGTTAAACTCTCTCTAATGGAGTTATTCTCCACTTCATCCAGCGTGTCACACAGGGATCACATAGAAATAACAAAGGGCTTGGAGGCAGCAGTGTGGGTGTCTGTGTATGTGACTAGAGATATGACCGGGGGGGGGAAATGATGCCAAAATTCCACCTCTTCGTCTTCTTTTCTCGAAAGTTGTCCTCAAGGGGCCCTCGAAAAAAAAATAGAGCCTGTCTAATGGAGAAGAGGGCCGAGGGGGGACAGACAAGAAGAGCCGACGTCCTCTGCGGTGGGAGAATGCAATTTGAGATTGGCCAGATTGCTTTTTCTATTTTTTTCTCCCCCTCCATCCTCCTCCGTTTCCCCCCGCCCCCGGCAGCTCATGAGGCGTGATGTGCGCTGGCCGGGTCCCTAAGCCGCCGTAAGCCTGACGCCAGCTCCCCCCCCCCAGCGCCGCCGCCGCCAAGGAGTCGTCGCACTTACAGCGCGAGAGAAAATCGGCCCAGATGAAATAAAAGAGGGACTCCAAAAAGATCAGCGGGGATTTGAGAGTGATAGATGAGAGTCAGGCGAAGGAGAGGGTGGAGATGAGGGGTGGAAGGGGTGGAGGGGGGGGGGTGGTAGTGAATGTGGGATTACAGTGGGATATGGCAGGATGTAAATGCACTGGCTGATTTCTCACGGTTTAGGTTGTATTGTCAGAGGTACATTGTTGCCGGGGCTTTGTTGGAGCTCTTCACACCCTGGAGAAATGAACCAGCCGGGCTTTGTAAACACAGACAGGTAGCGTTGTCCTACATGAAACGGGCGTGACATTTATTCTTCTTCTTCTTCTTCTTCTTCTTCTTCTTCTCTCTGCTTCAGGAGGAGAGGGCTCAGCCGAGGCAGGACAGAAGGAGACGTCCACCTGTGACATTTGCCAGTTCGGGGCCGAGTGCGACGTGGACGCAGAAGATGTTTGGTGAGTTTTCAAATGCTAACACACGACCCTATTAGATCAATGTAGTTTTCACTTTTTTGGGGGATGCCTGGAGTGACACTAGTTTGGTTCTTGCACATGCTCCACTGGGACTGGTTGTCCGCACTCTGGTTTTGTCCCATTGGCAGGTTGTCTTTACAGATGTGATGTAATTGTGTGTTTCCACCTTTTGCTTTCATGACAAACCAACACAACTTGCATAACAGAGTCTGCATACCTGACCCAAGCCCATTAGAACCAGGAGAACAAAAATGTTGAATTGACATTTGGGTTCAGGTCGGGTTCTGTCATATTGATTTCTTGATATTTTTTGGCACAGCACATGTCTGTAATCAGTGAAAATTAACAATAACTACGCATGTGACATAACAAGAACTCAGACTGGCAGCTTTATATGGTCAGATTATTTAAATCTGAGGCAACTGAGATGCCTTGTTTTGGGGAAAGAGGGTTTTCTCCCCTTGTGGCCTCCTTGTGTCCCCATCTAGTTCTGACCCATCTAGTTGTTTTTTATCGTGGTAATGAAGGTGTTATACATTCCATGTCGTTGTGCACTATCACAGTGTCATAGGGTAACGCATCATCCCTATTTGAAACTGCTGCTAATTTCTATGTCAAAGCCACGTGACACCTCGACACCTTACACGAACATAGTCCACTTTACTCTCAAAATGAAATTATAGAGACGTTGTTGCTAGTTGAAATATTAAAGTCATTTTCTACACTGAGCATTTAGATGGAAACTTGCCTTTCTCCTGCACACACTCCCGCTGACGAACACCCACTGAGGCTCAGTGCACGGTCGGGCCCATTTCATTTAACCTCAATTACTGGAGGAGGCCACACAGAGAAAGGAGATTCTCTCTTATTCTGGAAATCCAATTACTGTCCTTACAGGACTTGGCAATGTCAGGCCAAGAATGACTTTGACTCACACACTGGAAAAAGTAGTTCAGTGTAGAAATAACGTTTGTTAATAATTTCAACCAGTTATTGTAGATGAGACAAATGTTGGTAATATGTTACAGCCCACCCCCCATGCATTAGCAAGCAAGCAAAACATCCTCGGGGCTTCATAATAAACATGCGGGTGCAGAACCTAATTAGATGGCGGCCTGGCTGGTGAACTGTTTTTCCCAGCACCAGACGATATCAGCTTTTATTTATGTGCACTCGACGGCATAAAATGAAGCTTAAATGAACCTAGGTTACAGATCTGGTGTGGAACGAGGATCAGCTGCTTTCAGCAAAACGAACAGCGGTGTGGCCGATGAGAGAAATAGCAGACGTTAGAAATTCAGAAGTGCCCTGGGACTTGGACTCTATCAAACTACTGGATGTAATGGAAAGATAATGTGCCCTGGTGGGCGATAACCTCTAATGCCAGGGAAACAGATTCATGGTGCAGACCAAAGCCCTCTTTCCAAAAGTCCACCCACTTCCACGAATTCACCTTAATGACCCAGAAAAACACAGAAATGGATTTATGGGTAATTTTTTTCAAAACCTCAAGGGGGAAAACGCAACAGCACAACCTGCTGTCAATGATGTATTCAGATAGAAATAAGCATATTTAGAAGATCATGCAGTTCGACAGTCTAAAAGTATGTCGATTGGATTCGGGGTTTATATATTTGCTCTTTCATTTTTAAAATTCATTTCCCTGTGTGTCTCTCTTTCTTCACCTTTCTTCACCTCCTGCCTTTGTCTGGTTTCACCTCCTTCTCCTCCTCCGCCTCCACCTGTAGTTCACTTTGTTTATTTGGTCAGAGTTTCTCTTTGTCCAGTGGCAGCTTGTCTATTAACTTCCCTCCGATTCCTTGTGCTTCTGAACTGGTGTTTCCATTGTGTTTCCATGATGCTGGTTTGTCCGGATCACCCTGTGTTCTCTGTTTTGTTCCTCTGTTTTTCGGTAGTTTGGACTTTTACTTGTTTGCCTGCCTGTCACCAGCCTGTTAATTTAAATAACACAATCCCACATTGTCGTTGTGGTTGTCTTAAATGTGACACTATGCTGTTGTGATTCATTAGTTAGTCTCATTGTTGGTTCTACTCTGCCATGACAAAGGCTACAGGAGTAACTCTCCTGCCTCAGCGTGAGCTCTGAACTTGACAGAATTAACTTGGCAACAACCTGGACAGCTACAACCATCCCATCGATGCTCGTGACCGTTTTCTCTAGCGGCGCTTCTCCTTCTTCTGGCACAGAGAAAATGACCATCACATTTCTTTTCTCCCTCTAACAAGCCTCGATTGGCTCAGTTGCAACAGTGGAAAACGGCCGTCGACGAGTCGGGGAGCAAAGTGCCAAATTACTGAGAAATATCTGAGGCCTGGAACCAGAGATAAATTCAAAAGGACTCGATGCAATTAGTGCATTTCTTTTTCCAAAGTGTAAACCCTTTCTGAAAACACTGGCAACTGCTGGCAGCTTCCACAATGCTCCGTGTTGCCTTGTCAAGAGTAAATAATCTGTGTTCTCTCTCCAGCACTGGTTAGTTTTATTTTCCTTCCCCTTTATACGATTTGACAGAATACCGTTCTTCTGCATTCTGTTTGTCGTCCATCATCTGGATGCATCAGTGCTACCTGCTGTTGCAAAGAGCCCTGCAATCCCCCCCCACAGCCCCCCCCACCCTCTGCAGCTCTCTGTACTCTGGAGGCAGTCAGCAGGCAAAAGAAAAAGACCAATTTAGCCCTCGAGGATCAATAGAGTGTCACGAAAACCCATTTAGATCCATTTGTGGCGTAAAACTGTAATTACCCACCAAAAAAACACCGTGCTTTCAAACCCATCAATAGCCCCCATCACCGTTGATAGAATTAAGGTAGAAGAGGAGCGGGTAGTGAGCTAATCATAGAGTGCTGTGTGTGGACACTGGGTTTAGACCCATAGTAACAAAGGAGCGAGGGGCTTCTCAAAGCTACTACTTATGTCCTTATTGTGGCTCATTCTGCAAAGAGCCAGATTCAAAAGGACCAATCACAAGCCAACAGGTGAGGCGGGGGGGCGAGTGGCTAATTTTTATTTTACCTTTTGCTAGGCCACATACACAACAAACACATACACAACAAACACACGCAAACCAGTGTAAGATGGCCTCCACTTATTATTACGATTGAATAAATAACATGTCAACCTCCTGACTGATGTCACCTCCACATCACCTCATACTGATGATCAGGCTACATCCATCCCACTACCACCACGTTGTCGTTTAAATCTCTCTCCACGCGAGTGTTGTGTGTCTTTATAGGTTTTAATCCCCGTCCATACCAACACGCCTGAGGAAGTATATCACATTAACACACTCGTACATTGGACCTGCTTCCTTGTTTACACAGGGCTTTGCTCAAATAACAGATTGCCTCCCACACATGTAAACAGTTGTATCGTGATGAAATGGAGAATTACCTGCACAGCCGCTGTTAGCACAGCGCTTGTGATTGATTAGACATGTTGTGTGTTTTCTTCCTGAAGAGGTTCACATGTTAGGAGCCCGTTGAATCAGCGAAGGTTGTGTATGTGTGTGTGTGTTCACTACCTCATATTAGTTGTGAAGAGTACATACTACACAGCTTTTCTCCACTCATGCTCCATTTCTCTTATTTGCCTAAGCATAGCTTTTCTCATCTCTCTCTCCTCTCTCTCTCTCTCTCTCTCTCTCTCTCTCGCTCCTCTCACTCTCTCTCTCTCTCTCGCTCTCTCTCTCGCTCTCTCTCTCTCTCTATCTCTTACTCTCTCTCTCTGTTTTTGACTCTTTCACTCAGTTTTCAAAGGATTACAGTGAAATTTGAAGCAAGGATTATAAAAAATCAATGGTACGTTCACTTGCAATAAGGTTCGCTGCTAACGATTTATATACAACGTCAGGCTGCTGTGTGTGTGTGTGTGGTGTGTGTGTTAACATATGTGTAAAGTGGCCTTTTCAGTTGGGAGCCAGCAGACAGTCTGTGGGGCGGGATGGGTGCTTGATGGGAGGGAAATCGCAGGGAACTAATCAATAAGACACATCCTGTGAAGAAAGTATCGTCACACATACACACAACAGCTCACACACACGCACACACACTCCGATATGTACAGTACACACGTTCACACACAGCCTCAACTTTTCATTTAACACATGTCTGTTCCTCTCAGCAGAAAGTGTGAAGCAATGATTTGGTGCCGAGCGAGAGAGACAATAGGGAAAACAAGATGAGACAGAGAGCGATTGGTGTCTCATGCATGTGTGTGACAGTTTCTGCACGACCTGTCTGCAGGTGTGTGTGTGTGTGTGTGTGGTTGTGTGTGTGTGTGTGTGCGGGCGAGTGGCATTAGGATGTGTTGACGCACTGCAGTCTAGGGGTATAGTGCCTATTATGGAGAAAGTGAGAGGCCTCATTAAAAATGTATGAAGCACAGACATCAGCCAGCGACCAACATCAGCCTCCCGGGGACGGCCGGGGGTTTGAAAGCTCTTTGGTGAATGGAGGTTGTGTGTTGGTATCTTCATATGCACATTTACATGTGTGCCGTTTTAAGCCTATACCTTTTATTTTTTTATTTATTTTTAAGTGGCGGATGTGAGGAAATCTCCTCTCAGCTCAGAAGCGCCTGATATTTAGCTCTTCTTCTTCTCACTCGCTCCTTTCAAGCTCGCTCTGTTCTCATTTAGAGACTTTCTGTGATAACACAGACGCTTTAAATTGTAAGCCTAATCTTAGCTGGAGGGCAGCTGTAGCAAAATTATACTCTGGGTTATATAATTCTTTTTTAAGTTTGACCCCCTTTATGTTTTTCCTCACTTCCCTCCAGCAGTGTGTAGCTGTGCAGATTATTTTGACTTTAAGTGATCGGGGTTATGAAATTCGCATTTTGAGATTTCAACATTCACCTTAAGAAGTGGAACTGAGTGTGTAGGTAGATTTAAAAAGTCAAATTTGACTTCGGTTTAAATTGGTGAATATTAAAATGCTAAAAACTAAACGGTGGATTTCTGATGTCTTTCTGACTTTGACAGGGAAAACTTCAGATTTAGTTGTTTTGCTAAGTATGTACGGCATAAATATATTTGTGTGAGTGTCAGGATTTGTCTGCCTGTGTTTAAAAACATGGTGTAACAGGCTCATTGTGTAACCCCTCGGCAGCGGCAGGTCGCTCACACTCGGTGTCATGCAGGGTTGTTTGGGGATTGTGCGTTCCTCTACACAACTGTGTCCTCACAGATGCATAACCGAGCCCTTTCCCTCACATCATTCTTACTTTGCTGATCCATCATTACAACAGTAGCTGAGCACTGCCACGCTTTGGTGCACAGCGTTTCAATCAGCGTCAGAGTCAGCAGTAGCAAACCACCACGGCTGATTGCCACTGTGTCTGCCCGAGTGTGTCTGTGGGTGTGTGTGTGTAGGCAGGCACACGTCGTTTGTGCCCGTGTGGCTGTGTATGCAAATGCAGCTGTAAGACAGCAGCCATATGCCCGTGCTTTGCTGGGAGCTCGGCACCGGGGGGAAATGAAAGGACCAGGAGAATAATGACAGATTTATAATTACAGAATGTGGCGTTCAGTGGTTCTCAGCAGCGACTGTCAGGGGACGACACGCTGGGTGTAATTTCTGCTGATCAGGACTGACACACACCGAAGGGTCACACTACATGTATGCCAGGATACATACACTCTAACACACACAAACGTATATGTGCACAGAAGCAAGTGTAGGTCTTCTCTCTCTCTCCCTCTCTTGTCATCCGTGCAGATGTTTTTGCATAATACAGAAGAACCCACAGAGACTAATAAACACAAGCACAAAACGTCTCGCGCTGGAAATGTTGGTGCGACAGCAAATTGCCTGGTTAATTTGCGAGGGCTGAAAACACATACACCGATGAGCTGAGAGACGAACGCATCACAGGCAGAAACATCAGCTCGGTGGAAGGAAGTCACTAATTCAATTTACAGAGAAGACAAAGTGTGAGTCATTTTAAAAGGGTTACAGATGTAAGCACTTATTTCCCCAAGACAACACAGCATAGAAACAACACACACTTTTAATTAAACTTTTTGATTTAGTTATGTAGAGACGCTTGTACTTAATGAACATTCATTTTAGAAATATAATCTGTGCTCAGCGGTGAGAGTCACACACAGGACACGACCAGTTGTCCTCATCTCCATCGAGATCAGTCATTCTCTCCCGGGGGCTTTGTTGAGGGACGTTGAGACATGGTGTCGTCTCTGTGTGGAATATGTTTGCATAAGTTTATGATTCATTATTGTATGCTGTTGTTTCCTGCACAAAACTAAGATGTACTACTTATAACTATTATATTATTATTATTACAATAAAGAT
>CM076727.1:19587470-19736639 GCA_038501795.1 Pseudopleuronectes americanus
GGAGGGGAAGGGCAGGGGGGTTGGCGTGGTGGTGGGGTGGGGCGGGAGGAGGGGGGTCGGACTGGTGGGTGACTGTTGAGTAGTTGGGGGGAGGGTGTGGGACGGTGTGTGTGTGCATGTTGGGGGGGGGGGTTCGGGTGAGTGCGGGGGGTGGATGAGTGTAGGGGTGGCCTTGGGCGTGTAGGTGAAGGGGGGGGACGCTGGGAGTGATTAGGTATTTGTCGATACGGCGGGGTGGTGGGGAGTGGGGGTAGGGACCGGAGCAGCGTGGGTGGGGGGGGGGGGTGGTGCCCTGTAGTAGGGCATGTAAGGGTGAGGGGGGGCTTTTGTTGGAGGTGGATTAAGGTGGGATGCGGGTTAGGGTGGGGCGGGGTTGGTGTGTTGGAAACAGGAATGTGTGGTGCCGGGGGGGTGTGGTTATGCGTGTGGGGTGGGGGGAGGGGGGAGTGTAGGAGGGGGGGCGTGGGTGTGGATAGTGGGGGGAAGGGCGTGGTAGGGGTTGCAGTAGTAAGTGGGTGGGGGCGAGTGGGGTGTACGGGGTGGTGGTGTGGAGGTGGGGATGATGGCTGCGGAGGGTGGGTGGTGGGGGGGGAGGAGGTGGGATGGAGGGGTGGGTGGTGAACGCTGTCTAGAGGGTTGTGTGGGGCGTCAGGCGTGGGGTGGGTTAGGGGGAGGGAGATTGGTGGTGGTTGGGTTATATTGATCTTGGATGTGTCGGTCGGTGGGACACAGTATCGTGGAGAGCGGTCGTAGGGGGGTGGGCTATGGTATGGTAGTTTGCGGGAGGGGGAGGGGTGGAACGGGAGGTGGGGTGGGTGTGGGTGGGTGGGGGGGTCTGGTGGGGGGGGGGTGGGGTGAGGTTGAGGAGGGTGGGGTGGTGGTTGGGGGGGAGGGAGGGAGGGTGTGGGGTGGGTGGGGGGTGTGGGGGGGTGTGGGGGGGGTGGGGTGGGGGGGGTGTGGGGGGGGGGTGGTGGGTGGTGGTGGGGTGGGGTGGGGTGGGGGGGGGGTGGGGGGGGTGTGGGGGGGTGTGGGGGTGGTGTGTGTGGTGGTGGGGGGGGGGTGGGGGGGGGTGGGGGGGGGTGGGGGGGGGGTGGGGGGTGGGGGGGGGGTGGTGTGGGGGGGGTGTGGGTGGGGTGTGGGGTGGGGGGGGGGTGGGGGGGGGTGGGGTGGGGTGGGGTGGTGGGGGGGGTGGGGGGGTGGGGTGTGTGTGGTGTGGTGGGGTGTGGGGGGGGTGGTGTGGGGGGTGGGGGGGGTGGGGGGGGTGTGGGGTGTGTGTGGGGGGGGTGTGTGTGTGTGTGTGGGGGGTGTGTGTGTGTGTGGGGTGGGGGGTGGGGTGGGGTGTGTGTGTGGTGGGGGTGTGTGTGGGGTGTGGGGTGGGGGGGGGTGGTGGGGGGGGGTGGGGGTGTGGGGGGGTGGTGTGGGGGGGGTGGTGGGGGGGGGGTGTGTGGGGGTGTGTGTGTGTGGGGGGGGGGTGTGGGGGGTGGGGGGGGGTGTGTGGGTGTGTGTGGTGTGGGGTGTGGGTGTGGGGGGTGGGGTGGGGGGGGGTGTGTGAGTGTGGTGGGGTGTGGGGGGGGTGGGGGGTGTGTGGGGGGGGGGTGTGTGTGTGGGGGGGGTGGTGGTGTGGTGTGTGGTGGGGGTGGGGGGGGGGTGGGGTGTGGGGGGTGGTGGGGGGGGGGTGGGGTGGGGGGGGGTGTGTGGGGGTGGGGTGTGGGGGGGGGGTGTGTGGGGGGGTGGGGTGGGGGGGGGTGGGGTGGGGGGGTGGTGTGTGTGTGTGGGGTGGTGGGGGTGGGGGGGGGGTGGTGTGTGTGGGGGGGGTGTGTGTGGGGGGGGGTGTGGGGGGGGGGTGTGGGGGGGGTGGGGGGGGGGTGTGTGTGTGGGGGGGGGTGTGTGGGGGGGGGGTGTGTGGGGTGGGGTGTGTGTGGGGGGGGGTGGGGTGGGGGGGGGGTGGGGTGGGGGGGGGGTGGGGGGGGGGGGGGTGGGGTGTGTGTGTGTGTGTGGGGGGGGGGTGTGGGTGTGGGGTGTGGGGTGGGGTGTGGGGGGGGTGTGTGGGGGGGGGTGTGGGGGGGGGGGTGGGGGGGGGGTGTGTGGGGTGTGGTGTGTGTGTGTGGGGTGGTGGGGGGGGGTGGGGGGTGGGGGTGTGGGGGGGGGGTGGGGTGGTGGGGGGGGGGTGGGGGGGGGTGGGGGGGGGGTGGGGTGGGGGGGGGTGGTGGGGGGGGTGTGTGTGGGGGGGTGGGGGGGTGGGGTGTGGGGTGGTGGGGGGGGGTGTGTGGGGTGGGGGGGTGGTGGGGGGGGTGGGGGTGGTGGGGGGGGGGTGTGTGTGGGGGGGTGGTGGGGGGGGGGTGGGGGGGGTGTGGTGTGGGGGGTGTGGGGGGGTGGGCGGGTGGGTGGGTGGGGGGGGGTGGGTAGGGGTGGGTGTGGGTGGGGGGGGGGAGGGGGGGGTGGGGGGGGTGGGGGGTGGGGGGGGTAGTTGGGTTGGGGGGGTGGGGTGGGGGGGGTGGGGGGTGTGGGGGGGGGGTGGGGGGGGTGGGGGGGGTGGGGGTGGTGGGGTGGGGGGGGTGGGGGTGGTGGGGGTGGTGGGGGGTGGGGTGTTGGAGGGGGGGGGTGGGGGGTGTGGGGGTGGGGGGGTGTTGGGGGTGGGGGGGTGGGGGGAGGTGGGGGTGGGTGGGGGTGGGGGTGGGGGTGGGGGGGTGGGGGGTGGGGGGTGGGGGGGTGTGGGGGGTTGGGGGTGTGGGTGGGGGGTGTGGGGTGGGTGGGGTGTGGGTGGGGTGGGTGGTGAGGGTGGGGGGGGGTGGGGGTGGGGGTGGGGGGTGTGGGGGGGTGGGGGTGGGTGGGGGGTGGGGGTGTGGGGGGGTGTGGGGGGTGGGGTGGGGGGGGTGTGGTGGTGGGGTGGGTGTGGGGGGGGTGTGGTGTGGGGTGGGGGGGGTGGGGTGGTGGGTGGGGGGTGGGGAGTGGTGGGGTGGGGGGGTGTGGGGTGGGGGGTGGGGGTGGGGGGTGGTGGGGGGGTGGGGGGTGGGTGGGGGGGGGTGTGTGTGTGGGGGTGGGGGGGGTGGGTGTGGGGTGGGTGGGGTGTGCGTGTGGGTGGTGGGTGGTGGGTTGTGGGGTGTGGTGGTGAGTGGTGGAGTGTGAGGGGGTGTGTGTGTGTGTGTGGGGTTGTGTGGGTGCGGGGTGGCGGCGGGGTGGGGGTGGGGTGTGGGGTGGTGGGGGTGGGTGCGGGGGGGTCGGGTGTGCTGTGGGGTGTGGGGTTGTGTGGGAGTGGGGTGCTGTGGGTGGGGGTGGGGGGGTTGGGTGTGGAGTGTGGAGTGTGGTTGTGGTGGTGAGGTGGGGTGGAGGTGAGGGTGGGGGGGTGGGGGGTGGGGTGTTTGGGGGTGGGTGGCGTGGGGTGGGTGGGGTGTGGCCGGTGCGGGTGGGCGGGGTCGCGGGGGTGCCGGGTAGGTGAGGGTTGAGGACGTGGGGTCGGGGGGTGGACGGGGGGTGGATGTTGTGACGTTGGGGGGTCGTCAGGGGGCGGCGGGGTAGGCAGGCGAGTGTAGTGGGGTAGGGGGATAGATGGTTTGGGGGGTGCGGTGGTGGATGGGAAGGTGTTAGATGTTAAATGGGGGGGTGGGTAGGGTAAGAGCGGGTTGGGTAGGGGAAGGGCCGCGGGTTGGTGAATGTGTAAGGTCTTAGATTTATAGTAATGAGTTTTGGTTTTGATTTCTGTTTTACTCTGTTTTTTTATTCTATAATCTCTCTTTTTTATTTTTTTTTGTTTTTTTTTTTATTTTATTTTAATTGTTTTTTTGCTTTTTCGTTTTTTATGTCTATATTTTAATTTATTTATTTTCTTGATTTTTAAATTTTTTTTTTGCTATTTATTATATCGCGGAAAAAAAGTCCGCGGCTCATTCGCCGCACCAGCAGAAACACAACACCAGGTGCCTTTCCCAGGGTTCGTGCCACCAAATGTTGCCTAACATTTGTTTACAGGGGAGGGGAGGCAGGGAGCTTAGATCAACAGCTGATGGAACAGCTACGGTAAAACTATGGCTTAACTGGGATTTTCTCACCCGCCACCGCTTTCCAACGCCCCAAACTCTCTTATATCACTTCCTGGGAAGTAATACGCCGACATCCAATCACGTGAGACCGATTACAGCTGATCTGCAGCCATGAGAAGACGAGCAGAGATTTGCCCGGTAATCTACAAGCACCTCCTCCAGTGTCTTTAGAGATACTCGGTGAGTTAGTGACTAATGTTGACCACTTGAAAATCACAGAAATGTACAGATACAGGGCCGTACATATGTGTCAGCGTGCTCCTTGACTCGGGGTGGCCTCACACTTTCCTGGAAAATGTGCAGATACATTATCTGGACTGCTTAGCTGCATTAGGGCCTGAGAGCGCAGGGTTGTTATATCAACGTGCACCACATTAAACTGATTCAAATGTCAAGCAGAGGAAAAAAACAGTTGCTCTGTGGACTGGTAACTGCTGGTGCATTTCGGTCACATGTCATATGCCGCCCTCGGACATGATCCCAAACCCCAGAGGGCACTGCAGTCTCAGGGATCTGGACGTCCCTCTTGACAGGATAGTCACAGGTTGAGGTCCTTTATCCTCAACCTTGCCCCTCCCCACAACCCCCACTCTCCTATCTTTGGGGCTCAGCTCTCTTAAGCCCGGACCCCCAGCCAGAGGTTCTTTGAGGCCACAGAAAGAAGCCCTCTGCTCCTTTGGCTTAGCTGTACCATAAGTACAGAGTTATTGTGGGGACTTTGCCAGGCCCCAACTGGCTGAAGCGCTGGTGCCAGTGGATGACCCTGGTTATATTTATCTGACAAGGAAACCCGCCGTGGTGCACAGGGCCAGACGCACTGAACCGGAGAGGAATGTTGGCTGCGGACCGTGGGCCGGCTGCCGCTGGAAGCCAAGTCGAACTTCCATACTTGTGCGCTTGTATACGGGGTGTGCGTTTGGAAAATATGATTTAACGAGGTTGCCGTAACTCCGCAGACTGGCCTGTTAGTACACAGCCACCGTGGAGAAAAGGCGCTGAGATGTAACAAGGACGCGAGCTCCAAGAAAACTGATGTTCAAAGAGCCTGACACAGCATGAGCGTCTGGAGTCTCTGGGAGGGGAGCGGGGTGGGGGCAGGGTGATTACCAGAATTGGGTCTTTGGCTTCTGTGCTGCTCGGGCCGTCTCTTTGAAATTAATCTCACAACTCATGACTTGGCAGGCCTTGGTTTGTGTTTAGATATGTCCTTGTGTCTCTCCGCTCAGTCTACGAAGCTATTACTTGCTATAAATAAATACGTCAAACAAGCATTCCTCTGTGCACCGCGCATGTGACCGCTGTGGAAAAACTCTTCATTTTTTACTCGACAGTCAAATGATTTCTCAGGGCACTTAATTAAAATGCCACATATTTGGCAACAGGAACCGTGCTGTCGAAAAAAAACAGACCTTTTTAATGCATTCTTGTTTCGTGTGTAATATGAATCAAGCAAACAAACGGTCGGACTCAAGGTCCGGGATCCAGACGACATCAGTTATTCTCAACTTACAAGCAAGTGACAAGTCACAGGAAATATTAGAGACCGGTGTTAGAAACGAGAACTCGGAAAAAAAAAGGTTTGTGATCTGCTATTTGACATTCACGGAGCTTCTCCCTAACACAATAGCGTCTGACTCCTTTTACTTCTTTACTTTGCGAAAAAAATCACTAAATTCATCTCTTCTGAAGTGGGGCTCTTCAGTGCGGCCACAGAAACTCAGTTTTTCCATGCTCAGGGTACCCAGCTTGTAAAGGAGGCTTAGAGGGTCTGTGTTTAACTCCTGAAACTCGGCCAAGACACTGGCCAGCCGCCAAGTGAGCCGAGTCATGTGCAGCTCTTCCATTCAGCCGCTATCTCTCTCCCTGTGCCCGAGCTAAAGATTTCATTAGAACGAGAGGAGCAGAGAAGCCAAAGGAGGTGCACCTGATACTTCTCTGTTTAAAAATTAACATCTGCACACAATTATGCTTCATGAATATCCCAAGTTTCTTACGGGCGGCTGTCCAAAGCACTAAAGATAAGCTACTCCTTCTTTGTATTTTCTCTGCCCACTGGATCTTAAAGACTATAATCATACCATTAAGATAGGGAAATAAGAATGGACAATAGAATCTCCCACCTTTCTTTTGGATTTTGAAACATTGCAGCCATGTTTTTTTTCGCCCTGCCTTCGATTGAGTCAGTCTCTGTGCAGCATCTGAAATTACATCTTTACACGATGTACGAGGCTGGTGAATAGGGGTGCTGTGTGATCTCCACAGGGGGTATGACAAGATAATTGTGAGGATAAATGAGCCCGAGGGCCTGCGCCATATAACGCACAACATTAGTAAACCATCCTTCAGCCTCAGCTACTTAATATTTGAAGGAAGGCCACGGCCCGATAACCCTGCAGTCTCTGGAGCAGAGAGGGAGGTGTGAACCGCCCACTCAGGTCCTGATGACCCAAAAGAAATGAGTCTGCTGGAACATTTTGGTGATACAATAAGTGTCAAACTAGTATGATAGGTTACATCAGCTTCACAGAGTTGACAGCTTTAAGTCCCGGTCACATGACTCTCACAAAGGCGCCATAAAAAACAGACTTTATCAAATGTTCGGTCCGTGATTCTGTTTTCACCGCGAGAGTAAAGGATTTATGTTTTGACCCTTATATCCTGTTGTTTCAGAGGGAATTCAGTTGTTTGGCCCTGTGCATGCTCTCAATCAGCTCCCCGAACATGCAGGAAACCTCTGTTCCCATGGTATTGTGCACGCAGAATATGGTCATTGCAATCAAAAAGTTTCCTGCTTTTCTGAATGCACGGTATAAATAGCCGCGAGAACAATTCAAGGATAATAACTCGCAAAACAGGACTTGTGAAGCGATAGAGAATCGCTCCCGGTGGGAAATGCTCCTATAGGTAAGCAAACTTTCTGACCTGTTTACAGCTTCCACAGTGTAAACAGAGGCTCGGCCTGCAAGGGCTCATGTGAACAGTAGAATACCAGAGGGAGGTGCACGGCCCTTCTACTGTACATTCCTAATTTTGCTCTTTATGGGTCACCGTCACCACAACACAATTGCTGGGTGTGACGATGTTCTTACTCCAAGGCGGCTGAAGCAGCTATTTTGGCGAGTGTCGAGCATTACTGTACAGGGCCGGTCTGCGAGCAGCGCAACACAAAACATCACAGAGTTTGACACCAGCTCGATGGTGCGAGACCAAGCGAAGCCCCGAAATGTCTACGCGACAACACAGACACAATCTTCAATATGCTTCTACGTGACCATAAGAATCAAGAAAGACACGATGTCGATAGCCGTGAAGCCTTTAGGAGGACACAAGGTAAAATATGGGATTCAGCAGCTGGGACAAACAGTTAAAGTTTCACCTGTCGCACATTCAGGGCAACACAGACGTTGCAGGGCAGACACCGGAGCCTCCTTTGTCTCAGAAACTTAAGAGGACTGTGTTTTTAGCCCTACTAGTGATTTGAGTTTTCAACAGCTACCCTGTCGAGTGCTCTCTCCTTGAACCAGGTGTCAGCGGTGAGATCACCGGTCAGGTCTAAACACATGTGACATCCTTTCAGAGCCCAGCGAGCAGCCATCCTTGCCTTTTGCATCGCATGCTTGAGACCACAGTGTTGATTTCTGTCACGGCTGTCGACACCAGCAGGTTCGGTGTCAGCGACCAATAAGCCGTACGAATATCCCTCGTTAAAGTTTTACACGTGGAAATATGCTTCGGATAAAAGCCTCGGTGTCACATCTAAGAACCAGGTAATCTATCCTCTCTCCCCCCAGCATCTGATTTTCCATTAATTGTGTGTTTTTTTCTCAAAGTCCTCGTGTGATACGTTGGACGAAGTGACCTTTGCGATAATTCTCCGTAGCACCGGCAACAGATCAGTTGCAGCAAGCTAAGCTTTCACTGCGCCGTCTCCGATGTTCAAGGTGAGACGGGGTGGAAAGACACATACGCTCTTTCCTTTCACATGAGCCCATCACGAAGCTGTACAGCAGCCGGGGAACATACGTGGCGTGGAGCTATATCGAACGTGGCGTGTTCGTGCCAGCACGCAGCGGCGGCGGCCGCTAGCAGCACACACAGAGCACGGTGGCTGGTTGTCATTAGTCCCAGTGTGTGGACGGAGCCTCAGTTTCTCTGCCGCGACCCAGTAACCAGCTGTGGGACATGGAGAAAGCAGATGGTGATTCTCAAAAGTTGAATTACTTTCCAGAAGTACACGATGACAAGCAATTCTGCATGTGAAAGCAACAGTGTTACCATAGATGGTGTAGGCCTATGTGAGGTTCTCTGGCAAGCGTTAAGCATCAGCCTGCTTTTGCTTGACCTACTGATGATTGTGAGTATTCAGGACAAATACATGCAAGTGTTCGGAATGTCAATGGAGCTGAAAAGGCTCAGTAACCGTCGGGCAACAGGTTAAAACTGCCTCTAAAGAGCCGAGACGAATGTGAAGCATGCACATCATCGGTACAGGCCCCAGGTTTCCTGTTGCTATGCTAATAAGGGGGCACCGCGTTTCTGTCCATGTGAGACTGGAGTATTTCTGGATTTGGAGCCACTCCCTAATCATCTTTTGTTTCTTGGCAAAGAGCAATCTGCTCAGACATAAGGCCCCCTTCAGAAGCTTGAAGGACGAGGGGGCCTATAGCTGCCATGAAGTCATATCTGTTGGCAAGCTTTCCCGGGGTCTGATTCGCTCGCTAACCGAAATCTAAGTGCCCCCCCACCCCCCGAAGCCAACCCGCCTCCTGTGCCTCACAATCCACGCAGCTCCTGGGAGCACAGGGCAGGCTGAACGTGAATTAATGCACTGCTGGGACACGAAGCCAGACGCACGGTGACTGCCACGGCCCTTTTAGTTGTTTTACATGTGCAGTAGGAGGGGGTGGGGGGGTAGGGGGGGAGCGGAGGATAGCAAGGATTCCTCTCTCCCATTGTTTGGCTGCACCAGTCAGTATTCAGCAGGCTGCAGCTCTCATGGCCTCCTGAGTGCGGCGGACACTCGAGCTCCTCCTCCCTGTGTTTGCCTCGCTCAGCTGGTGGAGCACACAGACAGCTGCAACCCCACACCACAGGAAGCCGGCCTCAACAGTTCCCATCAGCCGAGGCCGTTTGACAGAAGGCCCTTCAGAGGAGAGAGGGAGCCGGAGGCATTCTGCTGAATCACTGCGTTGTGACTGAGCGCCCATGCAGTGAGTGGTCTGCCAGCGCCAGGAAAAGATGCTCTGATTACCTCCGTGGGCCAACAAAGAAGTCAGGATCAGAGTGTGTGTGTGCGTGTGTGTGTTCCTGAAATCATATCCTAGTGAGGACCAGGCATTGTACCTACAGAATGAGGACATTTGTCTGGAAAGTGAGGACATTTTGGCCGGTCCTCACTTCTTCACAGGGCTGTTTGAGGGTTAAGACTTGGTGTTAGGGTTAGGGTTAGTCATTTGGTTTGGATGGTTAGGGTAAAGGTCAGGGTCTATAGGGAATGCATTATGCCAATGAGTGTCCTCACTAAGATAGAAGCACCAACGTGTGTGTGCAAAGACAGAGTGAGACGCAACTGCCTGAGGTGTCACAACAATCACACACAATACACACCCAGACACACACACACAAATGCATAGCCCCGCCCAAGCATACGTGAGAGGAAACACACCCACCCTCATACACACACACACACAGTCTACCTTTACACCAGTCCCTAATCAATGCTCAGGTTGTGTTGTGTATTTTTAGACACACATTCTGTGCATCACTGGGAGGAGAGGTGAGGGGGTTGGCCCACTGGGTGCAAAGAGCCTGATGATTCTGTCAGCAGCCCAGTGGTAGCCTGTTGTACAGAATGAGGCGTGTGGCCAAAACCTTTGTGGTTGTCACCTACTTATCCAGTTGTTGACAACCTGCTGAAAACCTGTGAGTGACAGTGGAGCTCTCTGCTGCACCGAGAAGAACTGTCTTAAATCATTCAGGGCTTCTGGCTGAGCTCTATACCCTCCTTCAGTCTCTCTCTCTCTCTCTCTCTCTCTCTCTCTCTCTCTCTCTCTCTCTCTCTCTCTCTCTCTCTCTCTCTCTCTCTCTCTCTCATCTCTCTCACACACACACACACACACACACACAGGCAGAGAGGCTTCAGATTTAGTGGTAATCCGACTCTAAACACCACCCTAGGGGCAGCCCGTGGACCTAAATCTATCTAAATTTCTGCTCTAACTGGAGGCACAGTAAGTGGAGCGGCACCTCGTCAGTTCTCATGCACTCTGTGAAACCGGGGCTGCGCTTTCTCTCTGCGCAAGGATCGATTTCACGTCTCCAGTATATGGTTAGGTTCGAGTGGGGCTGGAGCTGAACTGCGCACAGGACTAATGCGCGCTGCTCCTACCGCTGCGAGGCTGGAACATCGAGGCGTTTGACAGACACTTGTTAAAGCGCAGGATATTAAAGGCTGCAGACTCAGATCCACGTCCCCCCCTCTCCCCCGTGCACCTCGCATGTATAAACCCCGCTCCTGCCCGCAGACCACTCTCTGATAAAGTTCTGCTCCCACTTGAGAACCTCTAGTTTTTGGCACAAGACGCTGAAAAGAAGCCTGAACAGAAATGTAAATATTTTTAAAACAGGGTGGAGGTGGGGCCGCTTTGGACCCTTGTCAACCAGCCCCTGCCTGGGCGCTGCTCGACCGCAGCTTGACAGCGGCTGTCCCGCACCGACGGGCACCGCTCCAACCCGCGGGACACGCCACGCCATGCGCCTTTTACGCGTCCGCCGCAGCGCAGCGTCGAGCCGAACCGCAGAACGACATTCTCCAGCGACCGAGGGCAACAAACCGCCGGTGCCTTTTGTTATTAAACCCGCTGCAGAGACGATACGAGATATAAATAAAGCTCCAGCACAGCACGGTGGCGTAAAGGTGCGTGGACTTTATATCTCCACAAAGAGCCGAGGTGAGAGGAGGAGTAAGCTCCTGCAGCCTGGGTTTAATCGCGGCGGTGGATAGAAGTTAATCAGACGGCTCCTCAAACCATCTGTCAAACACACGCTGTGTCAGGGAGCAGCGGACACACGCTCCACAACAGTGAGGGAACCACACATGCTCCCCGAATATCACACCACATCACAGACACACACCTATACAAATAGAGATGATATTAAAAAGAATATTTCAAGTATTGGAGCAGGTTGGTTGATGTATAATCTATTGGTCTTGTGGCTGTTGGACAGTTTGCATGGACACACAGCCGCAGGTTCCCCCGCGTGGGACGCGATGTTATTAAACACTGATCCACATCCACAGACGCCCCGCGCGCAATGGGAGCCGCTGGTGCGTCTTCGGTTCGGATCCCCTGTACATGCGTGCAGCCAGCCGGTGCGGGTCTTACCTATGGGCGGGTGAGCGGGTTTGTATCCTTTCTCGTTGGTGCACACTCCCCTGCCGTGGAGCAGGGCGTGCAGGGGCTTCTCCTCCCCGCTCCTCGGCAGGCAGCGGAGGCCCTGGGTGCACGTCCCGGTGTACACGCCGCACGCCTGCCCCTCGGACAGGGCGCACGTCAGGCAGCAGCCGCAGCCGGGCTCCTTGACCAGCTGGCAGCCGATCGGCACCGGGGGGCACATGGACAGCGCCTTCTGGTCGCAGGGCTCGCACGGCACGTACGAGCCCAAGCAGCCGGACAGCCCCAAGATAAATGTCACCAGGAGGCAGAAACTCAGAATCATTGTCGGTGCTCGCTGCAGTTAGAGCATACAGCTGAAATGACGAAGAGGAGGAGGAGGAGGGAAAAAAAAAGGTAGTCTGGTCTAATGAACACAATGCCTCAGTCAGATAATCCGATTTTTAAAGCTAAAGCCAAGAGTCTTTATCCAGGAGTGTTGCTATCTATAAAAGAAAAATACAAAAAAAATACAAAAATAATAATCTGTGCACCGTGCAAAGAAAAACACAAATTTGTTCAAATGAGCAAATTTAAAATATGTGTGCAGCTTCTTCACCCCCCCCACAAACGAGATATATGTGGTCCTCTGCGGGAGCAAAAACAGTTTCTTTGCAGGAAATCTCAACTTCTCTTCGCCCTTCAGCTTGCACTCCCAATACTTTCTCCACCACCAGAGGTTTTCCTGAGCAGACTGATCAACTTGAGAGCTGCCTTGCGTTTTAAAAAAGTAGCCGAGCCCAAAACGCAGCAGGGGAAGGAGGCGCACCACGGCTTGGCAGCAGCAGCAGGAGGAGGAGGAGGAGGAGGAGGAGGAGGAGGAGGAGCAGGAGGGTCGCTCTTTCACCCTGAATGCTGAACTGATGCCGAGGTGCAAGAGGCAGCAGCGCAGAGCGACGCAGCCACAAATCCAAAAAAACAGTCATGCACGTCTTTTATTTGTTTTACTGCACAAATAAATAAATACAAACATTATAAACACGATGCAACAAGTCTTACGAGGACGCACGGTTGGTGCAGTTCTCAGCATGGAGGTGTTCAGACGTCACAGCTTCACCCCGGCAGTTGATACCTGCTCCGGTTCACCTGCTGCACCTGTTGCTTCCACTGGACACCATCGAGGCTGCTGCATGCACACGGAGCCGGATGAGAGGGAATCCACCATGCACCACCTGCACACACACAGACACACACACACACACACACACAGAGATACACACACAGACACACACACACATGCAGGGAAAAATAGAAAGTTATGTGCAGGGAAAGAGAGACAGAGGGAGAACAAAAAAAAAGATGTCACGAACTCTGGGATTTGAGGCAACAGCCTGACAACTTAAGTGCAACTGGGCTCTATGATGTTATAGCCTGCACGCAGCATAACGCCTGATTGTTTCAGCGTGTGCCTCTTCTTCTTCTTCTTCCTCTTCTTCTTCCTCTTCTTCTTCTTGCACCACATATGTGCTCTAAATCAGTCAGGGCTGTTCTTTCCATCTCTGCAGGTTTTTATTTTATATCCTTTCCTCTGTAACAGCAGAAAGTGGTGTCATCTTCCCTTCACTGTATTCACTCTTCTTCTTGATAAACTGCAAAAAAAGCTCATTTCTTGAACGTGGCCATCTAGTAACGCATCAGTTTCCCTTTGCCCATGTCCAGTGGAGGTGATTTACTCCCGTCGGTTCAGCAGTCGACCACTAGAAAGCGCTGTTAACAATGGTAAAGTGTGGAGGAGCTTCACGTCCTCTGCTGTGTGTGTGTGTGTGTGTGTGTGTGTGTGTGTGTGTGTGTGTGTGTGTGTGTGTGCACCTTAGAAATCAGTGAAATTAACACACTAATGACACCTCTACTGCAAACTGGCGCTGGCACAGAGCTTGATTGTGCGCAGAGCATATGCAGCTTTTGGATTGGAGTACACAGGAGTCTAAAAATAGATCGGCTGAAGTGTTTATTTCAAACCGAAAAGCAAAAATATTCTCCATGGAATCGATGACTGGATAATTACATAATCCCATTTATATGTAAATCAAATTCGCATGGGCATTTTCTAATTTACTTTGGCAGCGCCCCCTCTAAAATTTGTGATTCATCACCACAACATTAGTATGGCACATGTTTAGTGTTTCCTTTACTTCAATTCAGCCATGATTGTTTAAAACTTGGTTTACGGAGGATGTTGAAGGCTTCCATAACCGCTGTTTACATATCTGGACTGTTTTCTTTCCCCATGGCTTTTTTCCCCCTCTGGTTTCCCTTACATGCCTCCGTCCGTCCGTGCTATCACTTCCCATCTTCTGCGTTTGACTGTAAACATCTGGAACGTTATGAAAAAAAAACAAAAAAAACACACACATACATTAATTCAGCAATCCCCGCAGAAAATGCACAGAGCGAACAGTGATGGTCTCAAGTCCTCTCGGCAGCAGCCAGCTCCAGAGGCGAAGCGCTGCGGTGAGTCAGAGTTCCCTCCAAAACCAACAGGAGCGGCAGAAACCCTGCAAAGAGCGAGCTGAGACATAAATCTGGCCTCCTCTGGCCAAACCCGAGCAGCGATAATGAATGGGATTAGGACAGTAAAGCGGCGCGGATTAATGGTGCATCCAGTAAAAATCTCCGCTGGGCATGAGACGACGGACGAGGAGACAGGAAGACAAACGACGAGGAGGAGAACGCGCTCCCGGGACAAGGTTCACTTGAGGATGTACAGTATTATATACGTTCTTCATATGTTCTTCTCCTTAAAGGCAAAATAACATTCCCCCCGAAGGGTCTGCTCCTCCCTCTGTCCTATATGCATCGGTCGGATTTAAAGGAAAAACAACATATTTTTCAGGGTGCACTCGAGTGCAAGCGCTAAAACTTAACGATGGAGTGACTTGGACGTTTTGGGCATTTGAGGCCTCCGCAGCCACAAGTGGTGAATAATGCTGAGCTCGGATTAGAAGCAGTCAAGTGATGAACAAAGTATATCACCGGTTTGTCACACACAGAGAGTTTCCCCTCACTGAATCTGATACTCGATGACTCTTGAGTTTGTTTTTAAACTTACCTGCAGTCTCCTCTTGAACTTGCTGGGCCTGATTACAGTTAAGCCGCTGACTAATGCTTTATTGTCACCGGAGATCGTGCCCGCCGGCTAATGATTCATAAAACTATAAAGACGTGTGCGGCGCAGAGTGAGGAATGGAAGAGGAAACACACACTCCCTATGAGCAGGATGAAACCTCTTCATCGGGCTGCAGAGATCCACATCAACACCGGTAGTCGACTCGAAGCTAAACAAACTCTCTGGACATCTTCGTCAGTGTCTTCTGGTTGTGGGGCTCCTGAGATATTTGTAATGTTTTTGTGTATTTATTTTTGCATCTGTTGTGTGTTAGAAGCACGGAGGTTCCTACTGTGTCCTCACATTGGCTCATTCGGAGTTTCTGCAGACTTTACACCATGTGGGCCAGGAGAAGAAAGTCTGAAGGAACTCTGGAGGATCTCTCTACTCAACAATCATAACTGTTGAACTTACAACTGGAAACAAGCAAAGGTCAATGAAGATCACAGATTTCTGAGAATCCTAAATATGTCGCCATCTAGAGGTGGAATCTTTCACATTAACAAAGTGATCTAGGGTTGTGACCTGGTGCAGTCAGTGTGACATCACTGGTGGGAGGAGTTGCAAGCACAGCAACATTAAATCTATCAGCATCTAAGAGCTTCAAATTATTAAAATACTATAATCGTTGACAGAATAATTGTCCATTTTCTGTCATATCCATCACCGTCCATCCACCTCAGCTCTAGAGTCAGACTGAACTTTGATATTCCTTGATTGGAAGTTTTGTAATTGATCCGGACGAGCGAATTCAAGCAGTTTTACATCGTGTACAGAAACTAAATATGGGATCAAATGAGTAAAAGTACCTCAGTATTAAGGTAAATGTACACAACAACTGGCAAATATCCCCAGTTGGCCTGAGGTAGATCACACACTCTCGTCTCCAGTCTGACATTTGAATCCCGCCCCACTGTCAGCAAGCTTAATTCCCACTGTGATGTCTAAAGGGCAACGGCTTCCTGTGACGCCACTGAACGCTGCTACTGGACATAAATCACAACCTGCACAATGGACCAATGGGAACTCAGCTCCAGAGACAGTGGGCTGCCATGACTTTGTTTAAAAGATGCTTCTGATTGGTCGATTCAGCAGTGGAGTGGTTAATCAGCGTTATTTTTTTATGCCAATCTCACAAATCGATGGCACCTCCTTCTCCGAAAACAAGGTTTCTCATTGGCTAATGCAACAAACTACCTCATGGATCATGGAGAGTTTTTACAAATGAGTTTAATCTATGTGTCAGCATCAACCCTCAGAAATGCAAACGTCTCACACTGCATGTGCTCAGAAAGCAAACTATGTGTGAAGCACAACACTTACTGAATCCATAGGTATGTGTTGAATTGCATGTTTATGTGTGTGTGCGAAACAAAATACACTTTTGTGTTTAGGTGCTCCGATATGCTGTAAATGTTTTTTTTAATTGTGTGTGTGTGTGTGTGTGTGTGTGTGTGTGTGTTCAGGTGTTTTTTGTGTTCCATGCCCTTGCGTTACCCTCAACAGATGGAAAATTACGAATGCCAGAGAATGCAGCTTGTGATTTCTCCTGTTCCACTTTGTCAAGTCGTCACTTTACATATACACTAGAGGAGTGCCTTATACACAAACACTCCCGGGCACACAAACAGTCCCTTTCTCCAAGGACATACAGAAAGGTGTTGTTGTGTATATCTGTGGAGGCCAGACAGCGGAACCAGACGGCTCCGGGAATAAACCGGTCGGCGGGGCCTGCATTGTGTCATTTCAACTGTGGAATAAAAAACGCCAGGCTGCAGAGTCAAGGATGTCTGTGAAAGTGTGAGAAAGAAGCGAGGTTGTGCAATTGTGAGTGCAAACGATACAAAGGAAGGAAGACGCACAAGAGAGCAGAGATCGGAAAACACAAAGAGTGAAACAGAAATAAAGGGCGAGGGTGGTTTTGTTCTCTCGGGCTGCGAACAGCTCCTTAATGTGAATGTGAAATTATTACATTTGTGTTGGTTTCACTGGAGAGCTTGAATATATTATTATGGTTTAAAAAAACGCTGTTTGTGGTCAGGAATAAAAAATATTGACTTTTTTACTGCATCGATTTGGTCACATTTTAATGAAGCGTATTGGATATCCGTGCAAAAATATGAGGCATTGATAGCTCCAGAAGAAAAACACTGATATCAATATCAGCGTTGCAACATTTGAAATCCACATTAACGGACTAAATCTCATTCTGCAAATGACTGAAAAGAAAAGTCGGTGGTTTTATCTGTATATGTGCGTTGGCTCACAGAAAGAAATGAATAAATCTCACATACAGGGTTTATTTTCTAAAACACCAGATCACTGGGAAATACACACACGCAGCTTTTTAACTCGCTAAATACTGAGAGATCTGTACCCCGCTTCCTCGCTTGGATCGCGGATCGCCAGTGTTGCCATGGCGGCCTTGTCAACGGGGGGGGCTCAATGTGACCATGAGGAAGACCTGCGTGATCTTGTAACGGGAGACGGTGCGAGATGGCGATGGAAACTTCCACAGATCAAGATAAGCCGGCTGCTAAGTGTACCCACCCAACACAAGTGGCCGGCTTTTTATAGTCGCTCAAGGTACGGCTGCATTTCCAAAACAAAACCCATTGAAACACGGAGCCGGGGACTGAGAGGAGAGGAGGCACCGTGGGATGGTTTGAAATGGCTAACGCTGTGTTTGTGTTTAAAAGGTGATGTATTTGTTGTTTCTCCTCCATGTTGTTTCACCTCCTCAGCCTAAAAGGATGATTCACCACGAGCTGTCTTATTCCTCAACTTCTGCATATTTCACTAATCTCATTCTTCATGCTGGTCAGTGACAGGCCAGCTTATGCAATCAGCCCGACAAAAGAAATGTGTGTGTTTTTATTATGTGTCTGTGTGTGTGTTTTTATTATGTGTGTGTGTGTGTGTGTTTGTGCATTCAGGGCAGCAGGCCAGACTCGAGTGTCTTGTAAATATGCTCACAAATATTTGAGTTTTTACGACACAAGCACGCCTCTGAGTTTTTCTTTAAACACTTTCAAACAATGTCTTCGATTCGTCAGTTGAGGTATTTAGCTCCAGATCCGCGGCGTCTTACATTAAGATCAACATTAAAAACTTCTTTGCTATTAATCAAAAGTAAATTCCTTCATTCTCAACAATTCAAGAAAGCATCTACACACAGTAAAACATAAAGAAGTACAGTATAAAGCAACGGATAAGGAAATAGTTGGATGCCTTCACAAATGTACATTAGCCATTCCATTTGAGGTCAAGGCTACTTCCATCGAGGCCATGCCAACACTCTGTGGTCCGGTAACAGCTCCTGGGATGAAACTGTGATACTGGGCAGCTCAGGTACAGTTCGTGCCAATCTCTGTGTGTGAATGGCGTCTTGGACACTGGGAGACAACGAGCCGGAGGCTGAACCGCACAGTGCCAAGCCTCTGATGGAGAGCACATCAAACACAACGCCATGCTAGCTGGATATCCCCGGCCCCGTGTGTGAGTCCGAGCCAGAAAGAAACCGAATCTAAATGATGTTTCTGAACATCTTGAACAAAACCTGGAGCTCTACTGTAAGGTAATGATAATGAGGTGCATCGTGTCCGCAGGGCAAGCACAGGTCTGTGTTTCATGGATTCACTAGCACCAGGTCCAAGTCCAGCACCAGGTCCAGCACAAGGTCCAGCACAAGGTCCAGCACCAGGTCCAGCACCAGGTCCAGCACCAGCACCAGGTCCAGCACCAGGTCCAGCACCAGGTCCAGCTCCAGCACCAGGTCCAGCACCAGGTCCAGCACCAGATCCAGCACCAGGTCAGCACCAGGTCCAGGTCCAGCACCAGGTCCAGCACCAGGTCCAGCACCAGCACCAGGTCCAGCACCAGGTCCAGCACCAGGTCCAGCACCAGCACCAGGTCCAGCACCAGGTCCAGCACCAGCACTGTGTCAGGACATAAATAGGGAATATTTGGTGTGTTTAGCATAAAACAAACCAATCACAGTGTATGTGCACTTGCATCTTTACAGGTTGCTATTGTCAAACCCTCCTGTTAATAGGCATACTGTTATCTCATTTGCTGGCATGTCAATCATTGGCCCGCGCGCTACCGCGCCGCCATCTCGATTTGTATGCATAACAATCATTGTGTACGTTCACATTGTGCACAAACCTATAGATGAATATTATACTGTAGATAATAATGAAATACTGCACCACTGACTTCAGACTATAGTTGTTGTCGGTCAGAAGCAGAATCACTTTTACTTGATTGTGTCATTGTTGAGATATGAGGAGACATCACCAGAGAGGGAACAAGGTAACTAGTTGATTTGACCCCTGAACCTTCCTTGTGCTCATTTATCTCCCTCACGCAGCTTTCAGGTTGGATACATGATTTATACAACATCATACTCCAGTATTTATATATTCAGGATCAGCCTGTCCCAGCTCTCCACTGAAGATGTGTGTTGTTTACACCGGGGGAATCATTTTAACCCCAGACCCCGAGCTGTTGGCCGATGGCTGCACTGTTCCGTCAAATGAAAATAATCATGATGTCGTCTGCATCGATTTATTCACACTACACTCAAATTCAGACTGACATATTTGTTATCTTTGTGAACTTTTGGGAATTCACGCTTGAATTGAAAATAAAAAGGTTTTGTGGGTTGGAACCAGGTTTGGCTGCACGGCAGGAGTCTGCAATGATTGACCCGGAACCAGGTCAGTGGGTTTGAGAGGTTTTTATTTAACCCACCTGTCAGCAGTCATCGTCTGTGGTGAATATATAACACGGCCACGGCCATTGTCCAGTGTTAAAGCATCGGTCAAAGTAGAATCAGGTGCTGAATGTGCCAAATGGTTAATGTTACACACACAGCTCTTGTGGTTGGATACATCAGCCCAGTGGTTTGTACAGTAGAGGAAGGGGTTGAGAGGTCAAGAGGTTAAATACTACAAGTTAAACCCTCTTCACTGTCTGAGCTGTAATTAAGAAAAGATCTATTTCAGTAATTTCTTCGGGTCTCACATATTCATATTCACCAATTCACTAATCTAATTCACTTTCTATTTCCTGCAGCATTAGAACTGATGTCAGATCAGGATTTGAAAAAATCCAACATTTCAACATTGCTCAAAACATGACGAAAATTGATATTTTTAAGCTTGTTTACAGTTTTGTCAGATTTATGGAGTGATAAAAAGTGACGTCCAAAATCCCATCTGTAAAAACTCTTGGCTCTAATGTGTCAACAAAATAAAAGAGGATATTTTAACCTTGTCTGGTTCCAATGTTCATCTTTCTGGTTTCGAATATGAACTCCAGTGCATCTTTATTTAGATGTATTAGTGTATCATTTGTATATTTAAAATCAAAACATTTGTTTTAATATAGCTAATAAATTTTGGGAAGTGACATCTACTAACACTAAGTAATACCAGGAGCTGAACTATTCACACTTATTCATTCACAGCTTCAGTCACACTCATGATCTTTGTTGTGCATTGATCTGTAATCAGTTTTTTTGTGTTGTGCTTTTTTCTCGGCCTGTGGTGACGCTGGTTTCAGCTTAACTGTAAGAAGTGACCTGGAGTGATAAAGCTCAAGAGCGCGGCTGCACAACGAGCTCGACTCAGTGAAGAGAACCTCAGAACCTACGTTTAATATTGATTAATATTAAAACTTATCACGCGTCCAAACTGCATAACCTCCTGGTGACCTTTACAGTGCAAGTTGGAAGCTGAGATGATGCCTGGTGCTGGAGATATGTTAGCCAGAGACATTATTTCGATATTGAGGAAGTATTTCTTTGTGTTTTCCTCATGATCAGTTGCTTCCCATCAGTCCCAGTGGGTCCTCGCTGCAGAGTATAGCCAACCAGTAACGACGGGACATGTTTTCCACGAGTACTTTCAGAGAGAGAGAGAGCCGCGTCTCAGCTGTTTTGCAGTGGCTCGAATGAAACGAGAAAAAAAAACCTAAACATTTGGCCAAGCTGCAAGTCAGAAATTACACCCCATTTGTTGGTGTAAGGGTATTTAGCAAACTGCAGACATAAAACTTTGCCTCTGGATGTGAGTTTTCCAGTTTTTTGATTAGAGGGTGGGTTTGAATTTTGATTTGGTCAAGGCTCTGGTTGTGACTGCGATGCTGCAGAGAATCCCAAACGGGCCCGAGTGGACACAGAGGCTTTTGCAGAGTATGTAATTACATAGTAAATTATTCAGTGGGTCCAAACCAAAACATAAAGGCATTCATTTTCAAAACCAGCTTACAAGGAAGCCTCTGGCAGCACAGGGCCAAACCGTTTTCTTTTTCTTTTTTTTTGAACGGAGACTCTCGATGCTGAAACCTGGAAGTGGTTTATTGTTTTTGTAAAGAAGGATGAAGCTTTGCGTTCCTACGTGGCCTCAGTGAAGCACTGTCGATAAATAGGAAAGGCAGTTATATCTTGGTTTTAAAGTATAAGAAATGAGTGTGTATCAATCAGTCGCTTTGGCACAAGACAGGAGACACGTGAGGTGAGATGCATTCCCACAGCTTTACATCAGCTGTGAAGGACGTTAGACAACACAACACATGAAGCCTCGACTCACATTCAAAGACCTCATGAAGGACGCAGGCCGATAAGACTGAACAGATCACAGCCTGGAAGAGGGTTCCTGCCCTGATGTGACCTCCTGACTCTCCTCTAACCTTCATGGAACGAGTCTGGATCAAAGCTCATAGACTGATGGGAAGAGGAAAGGAAATGCAACTACACGTAAACAGATTTAATCAAGGAAGGAGCTGTCATTTATATCCTGAACATGTGTTCACTCATTTCCTCCCTGAAATCATTCCCTCTCTTCTCTTCACCCTTTCTCAAAACAGAGACGGAAAATGTCTTTATTATGAAAGTGTTAAATATGTCCTCAAGTATTCTTAGTAAATTATGACTTACGACCACAGACTGGATATAAAGTTATGTGAAAATGCAGAAATGCAGTCCTGCAGGTGTCCCACTCTTCATTGCTCGTACTTCTACCTCCAGAGAAATCTTCTTTACTGGACACTGGTGTACGGAATCACACATGTGTTGTGTCTCTCTGTTAGACGTGTGTAGCACTAAATGCTTTAAATAAAAAGTTGTTGCCTGTTTGAAGCTCACTTGAAGAAAATCAGAATGCAAACATCCGAGTGGGAGCTTCTCGACTTTCTGAGGACTGTCTACGCAGATGATTACAACTTCTGTGGAGTTTCTCTGCAGGATATGTAAGGTTATGTTTTATAAACCTTCTGGACTTATCATGCACAGAAACATGTATTTTTTATTTATAAGATTGCATCGCTGGTTGGATAATTGAGGTGGTCCTACTGTCTGAACCGAGGAGATTTTCACACAGTCAGAAAGTTACCATAAAAGTGACATGAACAAACTCCGTGATGACAGAAGAGGGGGAGAGAGAGAGAGAGAGAGAGGAAGAAGGAGACACATGATTCTGACGGGTTTGGCCGTGACTTTGATTCACTGGAACCGTTTCCAACTGGTGTGTTTGAACAGGCAGGAACAATCCGATGGATCTTGTGTCTTACAGACGGAGCAGAAGTTGACTCCAGTGAAGAGTTGAGCATTCCTCTTCCAGTGGAACATCCTCTTCCTCTTGCAATAATTAAGGCATGATGGAATTACTGGTTCTCTCGAGGCCCACTGCTGAAATATGATGCACCAGTTTTGGGATTTTTCTTCAAAGTCAGCAAAAAATAAGTTCATCATATCACATTTGATACTTCAGGGTCTGTGGTTGTACTTAGGATTCCTGAGACGACCTCTCCTGCTCAGTCGATGCATTATTTACTTGGGCCTGTGGACTGGGTATGAGTGGTGATGGTGTGGAAACTGGAAACTGGAAATCTGTCTGTCTGTCTGTCTGTGGGACTCATATATAACCAACCCTTCCATCTTCTTGTCTTCGTGCCATGTGTATTGTTTAGAACCCAACAAGCTTCAGTGTCTAAATTTGTTGGGATTTGGTCATGTGACACGTTCAATATCAATAAACTTTGAGTAAGCAGTCAAATGCCACGTTGTCGTCAGTGTGGGCGGGGCCTACACAGTCGGTCTGGGGACCAAATTGAACATGTCTTCTTCTTGGTTCAATCTACGCACATGTGGTGGAGGAACAGCATCAGCCTTGTTAGCCCTGAGCATTAAAGGCTCCGGCCCTGAATTCTTTATGCACAGCCCTGGATCTATTCATCTGCCATTTCAGTCATGCGTTTAATATCTTGAAAATAATATATCAGTATCAATGGTACTCAATACAAGTACCTTTTGGCTTCTCTGTCTGTCATTCAATCGCATACAGGGAAGCAATTAGGAGTCTGAACATGCATCTGAGTGAAGCTGGTGAGCGAACACAACGAGCCAGGTCGGCTGTCTGTGGATATGAGAAGCTTCTTCAACACATCATGGACGTCAGTGGACGTCAGCGGATGTCGTCAGAGCAGCTTCAGTTTCATTATGAACTCAAAGTATCGTTACACATCCCAGTGTTTCACACGCACACAATGATTTGTGGCCACCACTGCATCGGTTTGCTGTGCGCTCGCTGTCTGTCAGATAAACACACACACACACACACATCTGTAAAGTCAAACCGGCTAAATTAAATACATCCTCAATACAAGGTGTGGTTTTTATCACCTTTTTGATTTCGCTATCGCAACAAGTTGTGTTTTAAATATCTGAGTTTCTGTTTATAGAGACCTCAGATCAGAGACAACTCTACAGGGTCCTTGTTCTGAGACTGATTTCAATCATGAATTCATCTTCAGGTGGTATTAAATACAATATGTGGTTCGTGCTTGGATCTAAATCACCCAATGATCCCCATATACTGAGGACGTGTCCATTGTATCACAGCCTGGCCCCTCCTACTGCACCAGAACCCATTCCCTTGGCTCCAGTGGCTAATGAATAATGCGTTATTACGTTATAAATAATCATTTACTTCTTATTAAATTGTAGATGAATCGAAGTAGCTGTGCATTTCAGACAGAAAGAAGAACCTGGGCCCAAAAACGTCAGCTTTCATAAGTTTTCAGTTCCCTCAACGTGTAACTCTCACAGCAAAACTGTGGAAATGTTGTAAAAGTCCAGATTTTGCAATGTTAAAGAAAGAGGAAAAAACTAGACTCCGTTTTAGTGGAGCTGTTAAAAGTTCATTAGACATGTGAAACCTAAATAATGTCAGAGCAGAATTGCATTTTAAAAGCTTATTTTTCTTTTAAGGTTAAATTGAAAAGTATCTGGAACAGCCGAGAGATAAATGTAGCTGATTAAAAAAGTCTTCATCTCAGAGTTACACCTGCAGGTTGATACGGCTCCAACCTTTACTCTTAGTGAATCTCACCGTTTCAACTTGATCTCTGTGCATGTTAATCTTTATTCTCTCACATGTTTCCACTCAGAGGGAGAGTCTGAGAGGAGGAAGAGGAGAAGGAGGAGGAGGAGATGGAGGAAGAGGAGGAGGAGGAGGAGGAGGAGGAGGAGGAGGAGGAGGGGGGAGGAGGAGGAGGGAGCGACCTGGCCCTTGTGTGTTGAAATTCACCCGGTGTCCTCTGATGTTGTTATCATGCCTTTATGCTCTTTGTTACTCACAGCGTTGTGGCTTTACCAGCTCTTCATAACCTGGAGCTCTGACTGGAGCAGACATCTCTCCCCTCGTTCTCTCTCCAGCATGTGAGCGGCTGCAGATAAACTCCAGTGGGCTGCAATCAGTCCAACGCAATAAAGTGTCTCCATCTGGTTTTGTGTGCGGACTCTGGTGTTGACGTTATTAAGTCAGTGTGGTGCCGGCTATTCTGGACTGTCCGCGGTGCATCTGCTCTTCTTCAGCTTTAAACCGACGCAATGGATTTATCCCTGGGTACCGAACCGTTCACCATACGTCAGCTCACAGGCCCCAACTTAGCAGTAAATCGAATTTCCACCTTAATGGATGCAGATGAGAAAGGAAGTTTCGGATTGTCGACCAAACAACGAAAGGAATTACAACTGGGAATCACGACAGGTTTTAATATGTGGAAGCCAAAGTGATTTTTCTTTTATTGAAATATCTCTATTATGAAGTTATGTTTGATGGGAAGTGGTTGTGGCTCTTTAACTATTTGTCAAACGTAAGGAGGACTGGATTGCTCTAGTTTCTATCCTCCTTTATGTCTCAAAAGTAAAACTACAGCAAGTCCAGTTTCGGATACCTAAAAGTCCCCGGCTCGAATTAGCCTCCTCACAATCCTCATTCCAGGTCCCCGGCCTGCGTGATTGCGTCTCCTAATTACCCAGAAGCCTCAGGGGTTTGTATTCCCTGCAGAGCCCCAGTGGCCACACGTCACGGCCGTGGGTCAGAGGGTCTCCGTCAACATGTGGGCCTGCTTTCAGCCTGTGACTGCTGACCCGTGCATTTCATCACACTGCACTCATTTAAAAAAAGGTCGAGGCTCGTGGAACCTGGAGCCTTTTGGCCGGCCTGACCTTTGACCCGGTGTGGACACTTGCTCGGGTTTTTTAATCCCCAACAATAGGAGGCATTCAGAGCCGGGCAACCTGTAGAACATCTGTTTCTGGGGTCTGGAGCCGACCATGGATCAGCAGCTGGGGAGCGAGTTGGCAGGAGAAGCTGCTCTATCAGGAACATTTATCTGTTCTTTAAGGGGCTGATGGGAGAAAAGTTTGAGGCGTAAAATATTCAAAAGTTAACTGTGATTCATGTCCAATAAACTGTGCACATAGTGTTTGTTCCAGTCCTGTTTGTACCTATGATTGATATCTGATATGCACATGAACTGAAGATGTGGACATAATGTTCACAGTTTAGGAGAAACCTTTGGATCATCTTTGTATTTTTCCATCTGTTAGAAATGTTATATGACCAATAAATGGTTTAATGGATCCTCGGCCTGAGGCACAATGCACAGGAGGATTATTCAAGACATTGAATCAGTTTTTTTCTTTTTTCTTTTCTTTATATTGAAAAGCATACAGTATATTTGTACTTAATGGATGTAATGACTATAAACTGTATTCCCACAAGCACCATTTTGGATGTTTATTTATTTCATAACATCCAAGAGCCAAACTAAATCATTAAACTCATATATTACACTAACCTCTATTTCACAATGAAATGATGATGGTGATGATGATTCCAACCGTGGATCATGTGAACGTGTCAGTATCTCCAACTGATTCTAACACTGCTGTTAATGTTTTATGTTTCCTCAACAAGTTTTATGTAGAAGAATTAGTCTTATCTTTTGTGATAATGAGAAAAAGATTTGCTATGGTAAGAATTTTCTCTTATTACATTGAAAAACTATTTCTTATTAACGACTGAGCTCTGATAATATGATGTTGGGGTGTTGTTAACACAAAGACAGAAGGGTACCTCTGTAATAACTCAATAATTATATAACTTTATGGCTTTCGTTTTGATTTATCTTTTGCGGAACTCAACAATTTCATATTTAAGTTGCTTTATTTGATTCCTCTTGTTCTGTGGTGGAGTCGAACTGGTGGGCACGTGCTCGTTTGACAGTTTTATGAGTCATGATTGTGATTGTGCCCAGTGAGAATTGTGTTCTATTTTTGTTCAAAGCCTCTTTACACCTTCGTTCTCTGATCACACACCTCTTCTCTTCTCTATGAGTGTGTGGAACAACTGGATGTGACAGATCCGCCCTCGTGTTAATCTTGTTTCACCTTGATTGGCTGGAATGACTTGTTATTGTTGTTATTGGTGCGTAGAGCTTTATAACATCATATATATTTCCCATCAGGTTTCCAAGTATTTCCCACCCGACCAGTTCTAATCAGCCGGAGTAATTAAAAGCACACATGTGGGTGTGCGGAGGATTTAACAGTAAATATTTAGTGCATTCCTCAGTGGTTATGTACCTTCTTCCTCAGTTAAACACTGCTTCACTGACTCTGGCAAAGAAGAATCTGGGCTTTTTCCTTCTGCTGGATCAGAACAAACCCACCAACCAACCCACGAGGCTTCGGACCTGTACGATTGGTCTTTTCTAAATAAGAGGTATGATTATCCTTAGAGCCTGAATTGAGCCACACGGAAACAAAAAACTAATCCTGCAGGTCCTCGACAAGTCTCAAGCTCTCTTGGACTGAGCCCAAAAACATCTGGTAAAAGTGTTAAGTGGTGAGCTGAGACATAGTCCGGTTTATGTGCCTAGTTTCTACACTCACTTCGACATACAGTATAACACGCAGCTGTCAAGGTTTCTTGTTAGTGACTATAACATTTATTCTATTTAGCATTTAACAGCACGTCCAAGCTGCGTTATTAACGTCTTGCAGTGGTTGTTTTTTCATTGGTCCGGTTAATGTGATGTATTTACCAGTGACCGGCGACCACCTCAGCTCTGTCATGTGATGTTTTTCCAGCTTTACGAGTGGACGAGGGCCGCCCTGCACGCACCATTAAACGATTGTTCTGCTTTTTGGAACCCTGGGATCTGGATGATATACGGCAGCTCGGTCCTGCAGAGTCACCGACTTGGCTCCGGGGGCCTCAGCCGGCATGGTTTGAGTGAGGTAAGCCTTTTTTTCCCCATTTATTCTCTTTGCCGTGCATTTAGAAAAGGAGTGATGTTCATGAATATGCACTTAATGCAATCTTCAAATGTGGAGTTAGTGTTGTTGTATATGATCCAGATGTTTCTGCGTGCTGTGCCTAAGTCGATACAGAGCTCCAGTCCACAAATCTTAGGGTCCTGTCATAATATTTTAACAGATATTGACATATATTTGGTGGGTGAAGCAACAGAGGCAGTGGTATGTATGAAGTAGGTCACAAATTGCAGCCCTCACATACAGCAAACAGATGTTGAGCAAACGCTGCATTCAAAACAACAGGTTAGAGTTGTTCACCCGGTTTAAACTCTTAAAGTATTGATAAATATAGGGTTTCTAGGCATCAAGGTATTAATTAGTCGTCACCAGCAGATTCTGTGCTACGCAGATCCATTTACACTTGTGATCCGTGACCCGCTCCTCTCGTGACAGACTCGCAGCACCTCAGGCTCGGCGCTGTTTGCAAGCTACGACAAGAAGTGATGAGCCACTCCAACAAAAAAGTGCTGACACGCTCACTTATCCCAGCCTGAGTTAGTGGAGAACACGAAATATACTTTTCTCCTACGAGTTACTTTGTGTTGAACCAACACCGCCCCTGGTTTTCTGGTGAAGCTCAACATGTCATTTGTAAGAAGAATCTATTCCCACGTCGAGCATGGATCCAACAACATGCTGATTTACTCCCAGTGATAAAGTGATGTGCACAAATACTGAGCAGTTGCAATGGGAACCCAAGAGGTTTTTAAAGAAGGAAGTTCTTCACAGCTGATTTCCTTAATACAGAGCTCTACCTCCTTTTCAGTTCTTTATAGATTCCTGATTTTTCTCTCCCTGTGGTTGGAGCAACCAGTGGATGCCTGAAACATCATCTGGTCAGCAGCATCCATTTCCAGGTCAAACCAAGAACTAAGGATTGTCCAATCTTTAGAGAAGCAAATGTGCAGTTAAGATTTATGAGTAGAGCAGAAGGATTTATGTTTTAATGGGTGATCAATTATATCCACGGACCAGTTTTCAAAGGTTCTGAGTGGATCCAGTTGTCGAATTCCTGACTTCCATCTTTTTGGGCCTCTCTCTCTTCTACTGGGGTTGATAGACCTTTGACTGTTTTAAATCCGAGCCGCTGGGGACTATAACCTCAGTGAGATGCCACTATTTCTGTAGTGTGCCTGTGTTGTGGAAGAAGAGAGAAAAGCAACACAGTCCAGATTCAATAACTATTTCTCCTGCTCGGATCCCAAGGTCTTCCCGTGTCAGATGGTGTTTACCTCCAGCTTCTCCCATGGGCCCCCCCCAGGTTCTCCGTACAGTTGGAGATTCAAAACAAATCTTCAAACCACCTCAATCGGCTCCATTCAGCAAGAGGGAGCAACAGTTCTGCTCTGTTTATATCTGAAATCTCATTCTTTAGGTCATTATTTTATGCCTATGGCCATTGTTGAAGATCAACTGGTAAATGAAGAGCGTCTTCTCCGAGCTCAGCTCCCTCTTTACCTTTGTCAAACTACAATCCTTGCAAAGATCTCGTCACAGGACCAGAGAGTCATCCTGTGTTCGAACGATTCAAGACTCCAAAGTTCTTCACATTAAAAAAATGCCCCCAGAAAACATGGGGCAACAACACCAGAAACAAAACCATGTGTCCTTGATTTGAGAAACACAAACACAGCTGCTGTCTCCGTCATATCACCGACGCAGGGGTCCCATAACATTGTGGAGGAGAGAGGTTCCCTCTGTGCTGTGAGATACAGAGCAGTGAGCTCACTTGATTCGAGGAAGTAGAGCAGTGTGTGTGTGTGTGTGTGAAACAGGCCAAAACACGCTGTGGATACCATCGGTGTGATTGAGCCGTGAGGAGAAGTCAACACACACGGCTGACTACACTGGTCCTTTCTGCTTCTCAGCTGAGGTGAAGAACAGAGAGGAACGGAATGGTCGGCTGCCGTGAGGTTGATAGTAAAGGGGTGGGGGCCAGTGTAAAAGGGAACAGTTGAGGGGCTGGATGCTAATCTCCCATCTGATATTGCACATGCAACGTGCAACTGTGCATACAAAAAGGTAAAAAAAAACGCAATGCCAAGGACTCCACTCCCTTTTTTTCCAGATCTGGTTTTCATTGCCTGGCCTCACACTGAACGCCTCCCTGACATGCAGAGTATAGACCGACACGCCCAGAAGAGAACATCATGTTTATCGTCACGTCTTCATTGTTCATACGGAGAAGCTGCTGCAGCTTCTTGGAAAAAAAGAGCAAACATTATCGGTGGTGGTAGAAACCTGGAGTCGAACACACAATGCCTACATGTCCTGTCTCCTCGCTCCTTTCTCCTGGTCACACATTCCAGGATTATGTTTCTGTGTCTGAAGGAGAATCTGTCTGCGCACACCGAGTCGTTCATTGTGCGGCGCTAAATGTCACAATCACGCAAGAACATGATACACATTGTGTTGAAGAGAGCGGGCAACACAACGCTGCGAGACAAAGGTTTTCTGTTTTCCTTGTTTCTTTGCACTCATTACTGTTTTTGTCGTGTCAGACACGTCGACAGATTTATGAGAAACAATGCAAATGGGTTTTCAAGTCATCACACGTCATTTGAAAGTTACTAGAAGGTGAAGATCATTCAAAGACATGAGATACACTGCACTCATTTATTTACTCTTTATTGTAATATCTCAACTAATCTTCAGTATTTATCCTCCTCTGCAGACTTTATTATGCACATGGATATATATATTTAATACACATGTTTTTCAGTCCAAGTCAAACTCGGGGTTAGACAGATGCTATAACTCCCTAAACTATCTGAGATCTCAAAACAGACTAAAAGCCTGAAGTACTTCTCAGACGCTGTGAACACAACAAAAGTACCAAAAACTGAATCCCGTAAACAGCTCTTTTAAAACCATTTTGTTCTTTGTTTATATTCAAATCATGAAAATATTCTGATTAGTTCCATGTACGTTTGACAGGGAG
This sequence comes from Pseudopleuronectes americanus, assembly GCA_038501795.1. Taxonomy (NCBI): domain Eukaryota; kingdom Metazoa; phylum Chordata; class Actinopteri; order Pleuronectiformes; family Pleuronectidae; genus Pseudopleuronectes; species Pseudopleuronectes americanus. The sequence goes on from CM076727.1 coordinate 19,617,661, forward strand.
ACATCTCCTGTGAAAAAAGCAACAACAACTCTTAGTAGCCACAGTTGTTGTTCTGGTTTTATTATATCCTCTGGGCTGTTCGGAGAAGTATTGTGTCAGCATGCAGCGTCATGGTCTTTGGCTTCGCTGTCCCACTGACCTTTAACAACGAGACTGGGGCTATTCTAGACTTTTGTTTTTGTCAACAATTCCGATGGAGAGAGAAGAAAGCCAGACTGTGGAACTGTGGAAGTTGTGAGTCTTTATCTAGTTTCTAACCTCCATCTTATCTGCAAAAACTCAGCACAAAGTCTATTTCTTCAAGTTGGAGACATTAGTTAGACATTGTGGATCATAGGGATTTGTTGACAATAGGAGAAACATCATCACACAGAAATTGCTGTTCTCAGGTTCTTTGATTTATTTCTAAAATGTTTGTATTTCAGAGTTTCTTTTCTTTCTACTTATACACTTCCTATTCTCACGGGCTGGATCCATACGCTGTCCAGAGGCCGAACATTCCACAGCCCTGATCCACGAGCTTACTCACTGCTCAACAACACGTCCCTGAACGGCTCTCTTGTTTATGACACTGACACTTTGGGTTTCCTCCGGACAAGGACCCCGGGTTTCTCTGGGTTAAGGGAGAAGTTACACCTCAATGAGGTTAGAAGCTCGATACTCCCCGTGGGCGTGATGACGAGCAGACACACACACACACCGTGCACCGGAGATGAGGAAGGCGGAAGGCGAACGAGGAAAACATCATGAGTGAATGAAAACAACGAGATGTAGCAGGAGAGGAACGGACACATGGAGGAGTTGGAGTCAGTCGTGCATCGATAAGGCCCCTGGTTCTCTGACAGCTCCGACACCCTCAAACCACTGTTAGTCATTAGAACTCAGTAATGGAAACACAGAGTGGAAACATCTACCACCACGTTCCTCGGAGACGTGCTCACCCACCGGAGCTCCAGAGAGAGAGAGAGAGAGAGAGAGAGAGAAAGCTGTGTTTTTCTTTATCACGCTAAATGAAGCTGACGGCTCCTCGGTGTTGTTTTAGGAGAACACGCGTGTGCGTCCCGCCGAAGCGCCGCGAGAAGCCATGTTGTCTTTCCTTGAAGTCAAGTTGGGCGTTCTCAGAGACGACTGCACACAGCAGCCAAGGCCCATCGTCTCCCTTCAGGAATTCAGCAAACGTGATTTAGTTCAATCTGCTACAATCACATTTCAGACGTATATAGTAACTGTATGACGACTGAATCCTGGCAGGAAACAAACAGAAGTAATGTAGCTTTAGATCATTTCTTCTAAAAACACTGGCAGGTACTTGATGTCTGTATGGAAACGTGGGAGTGGATTTGATGAGAATCACAGTGTCCTCACTAGAATCAATGCCTTTAGGGATATTTGTCCAAAAGATAGTCACAAATTACTTAGATTTCACTGACTTTTGAGCAAAAGTTACTCAAACTGGCTGATGTAAGATATAAGATCAGGTTTCATCTATACACAGATAATATGTATCTGTAGAATCTGTTTAAAGCTTCGGCTCAACTATCTGTTAGGGTGTAAGCGTATTAAAGTTTATATTCCAGCCAATAACTGTAAGTATGAATAAGGCGTTCCTTCACTTCTGGGTGCACTGCCTATACATTTACGGCAAGTCCTTGAAAAGAAGCCAAAAAAAAAGGTACGGGTATGTGTCATTAGAATAACAGGCAGTAAATACAATTTACAGCTGACATCTATGAGCGGGAATTTGTCTTGGCATCCTCTGGATCGAGGCCGTGTCCTGATTGCCTGGCTCTCCGCTGCGTGCACAAGGACGCATTGTGCATTCCAGACCGAGAGCAAATCAAGTGATGGAGCAAAGATAAACAGGTGAAGACAGGATCGTCACTATCGGGCGTCCACAAAGGTCTGAGCGTGCGTAGGGGGAAGGAAGCATTGTCACGACCACAAACAGGAATCCAGACCCAAACTAAAAAACCGTCAGCTTTTGTTAAGAAAGAGGAGGGAACCGTGAGCTGCCAAGAGCCGGATTCCTTGTGCCCGAGTGACGCCTTCAAGCACAAGGCAAAGCCACAGTGATTCATAGGTTTACAATTCTGGGGATGCGATTGAGGGAGTCTATTGTTAGACACTTCTGCTTCACCACAATGCGGCAGTGGAGCCTGACAAAGCCACCGGGCAAACGCCATGGCTACAGGTCGCTCATTTAACACAAACGTCACGGCCCTGGCTTTTGTGTCCCATCGTTGTTAACCTGGAACCATGTTGAGACCCCTTGGACTCCTGTTGTCCCAGTTAAAAGGACTGGTTTTGCTGTGTGGTGGGGACATGTGTCTTCTGATCCACAGTTTCCCTGTTAAGACACAGCTACCCACTCATTCTCACTCTTAGGAATCAGACTTTTAAAACACACACACATGGAAAAGGCGTCTGACCGTTGAAGCAGCTTCTTGAAAAGCAGTCCCTCGAATTCCACAAGTTCATTTTCTTCTAATCCCCGGCTGGCTAAACGAAAAAGGTGAAACCAAACAACCCTTCATTACAGGAGCTTGTATGATTTCCACATAATCTTCAGTTATGACTGTACTCTTGTTTTCTCGTCATTTAGTCCTCCCTAATACCGATGTCAACATCTTTCCATTGAAATGTTTACTGAACAGACAATTCAGTTTCATCTCTGGAGTCGCTGGTGGGTTTTCCTTTTCCTCCAGCTGTTCATGTAACACGATGCTCTCAGATGTGACTCATTTTATTTGTGCTTCTTTATTTTTTTGCCTTCCTTGGAATGAAGAAACCCAAAATGATATTTCCCAGACTGCTCGTAAAAATCTAATCTGTGTAGCATCAATCTCCACCGGGATTTTTTTCTTTCGTCAAATTTCTTGCATATGCGTCAAACCTGTCGGCTTTATAGCCCGGGTCCGCTTTCCTGCGTGGGTGTCACATGACTGATTTCTGTGTTCTGTATTGAGTCACTGGACAGAACATCAACACGGGAGGGGGAGGGGGAGGGGGAGGGGGGGGGATCATCAAAGTTTTATTAGATACAGACTGCGTGAGGCGTTCTGTCCATCTCGGCTGTTAGCTCCCATCCATCATCGGCCCCTCTCAGGACGGATGGACGGATGTGACAGAACACGAAGCCACTGACAGATCGCTGGCAGCAGATAACCAACGTGACCTCGCTCGCTAACGGAGTTGGTAAATCTCTCTTTTCCTGAGCTCTACAAAAACTAAACGGACGATTCCTCATCATATCAAAACTACAAGAAAGAAATCCCCCCCCCCAGTGTAACGGAAATTTATTGCCCCATTAAATATCTTATCTCTGTGCTGGAGGCAGCAGAGTATCAGTGTTCACACACACAGGTTATTTAACCTTCTGACAGACAGAGGAGAAAAGAGATTCACTCAAAACTTAACATCATCTCCTACTCAAATATACGTTTTGTTGAAATGACAACACACCAGGTCTGCTGTGTGATATCATGACTTAAACAAATTAATTTGGGTAAAACGTATTAAAGTCCCTGAACGCCTCAAGGCCCCTGTCATGTGGAAGCGTGTAAAACATTGTATAATCTACACGCATGTTGAAGAGAATGGCGTTGGCTGTACACATCCATTTATTATTCTCATTCTGATTTTAAAGAGCCCCCCTGGTGTATGTATTAAAGCTCTGATAAACCAGATTGGACTTTTTCATATTGTTCACATTAGGGAGTGTGTGTGCATTTGTGTGTGTGTGTGTGTGTGTATTATAAATGGATGCTGTTTTTTATGATGTTACGTCTTTTTGGCAGAATCAGCAGCGATTACTTATCTGGACGAGTCACATTTTAACGGGCTCCCTCCTCGGCCTCGTAAAACAAGTCCCATCCTTTTCGGAACATCGTGCGGCTTCTCCGACATTAATGAGTAACTTCCTGCCGCTCGTTACATCGTGATGTCACCTTCAAACCTCCAGCTCTGGCTGTCGGGAGGTTTGAAGTCTACACAAAGCAAAGATCACACAAATTTGGATTAAAAGGGAGACCACCCGACGCGGAGGGTTATTATTTATTGTTCCTCTTTCCCGAAGCAGACGTCGTTCTGTTTTCAGTTTAATTGGAGTCGTGAGCCCGAGATTCAGGATTAACGCAGCTGTGTCATCAAATTTTATAGGATGTGGTGGTTCAAAGAAAAACACAGACAGCACAACAGAAAGAAGCAGAGAGGACAAAATAAGACGAGCTGCGCTGTGTTCACGTCACCACAGGTCAGGGGAGCTATATCGATGGAGGAATTGTTTCTCCAGGTAAACAGCTGCCAGTTTCTAAATGGAGATATGAGCTGTGATTTAGAGGAATGCAACCTAGCTAACCTGTGGGAGTGTGTCACATTCCAAAACAGCCTCCAGCCAAGCAAAGAAAACGACCTTATTCATATCGTTAGGTCGCCAAGAATTCTGATTACTTAAAACCAAATGAATCATTTGTCCCGTTTCACAGCTGTTTCTGTTCTAACAGCTTTTCAGGGCGGAGTCACATGAGGCCACAATACCTCCGATCCCCAACGTGACCTCATGACCATCTGAGAAGTTTTGTGTTTGCAGCCGTGACCATTAACAGAGCATTCGAGTTCAAACCTGGAAGCAGGCGAGGAATCTGCAGGTCGATGAGGTCACGTTCTGCGGTTCAGACTCAAAAGTCTCCCAAACCTGATCTGTGACATCACAGCAAACTTTCCTCTGGCCAAACATCTACAGGGGAGAGAGTTATTTGTTTTTGAAATCAGGATTTACCCGAGAGCCCAGCGTACCTTTACTACGAGCCTCTCGTGAGCTCTTAGCCACGTTGTGTGAGCATCATAATTCGACACGTCAGGGAAATATTGCAGGATTGCTGAACTGTTTCCCCCCCAAGAAGGATCTCAGTGCTCCTCTGGAGAAGCACCTGCTGCTCGCACCTCTATTTCACTCGATCTCCAGGAACGTGATGTTCACAGCTCCGTGGACCTGGGGCGTGGATACGAGTCCCGCTTGGAGGAGGCAGCGCTGAGAGCCGGGGCCTCGGAGTCCAGACACACTCATTCATCCCCACGTGAACTTATTTGATCGAGGTTGTCAGAAGGTTGTCAGCAGATTACGTGGGGAGGCGAGGTCGTGAAACTTTAGTGCAAACACATGAGGAGAGGACTCATGCACTCACCGCTGCACTCATCAGAGACTCCGAATATTTTATAGCGAGGCGAGTGTTGCTCAAGCAGACGGTTGAATTCCCCTCGTCTGGTTTTCGCCGAGCTTCAGGGAGGATCTGAACGTGTGTGATATTTATCGAGCTGACCTCCAGATACGAATGTGGCTTGTCAGACAAAACAAAAAAAGCCCCTTGAACAGTCGAGAGTCAACCGGTTCATGTTGGTCTGTGCACACACACACACTCCACTTAGACAAACCACAACAATAATCCAAAGTGGTCGAATCAAGTTAGAAACAGCAAACACGCCGAGCACATGGGTCACGTCTCCTTAGCGCTCGGTCGAGCTCACCATGCAGAGGGGTCGCGACCCCCGCTGCCGACCGCACGATACCAGGAATCAGATTCTGTGTGTGTGTGGACGGACACAGATTGTTCCAAGAAGTTATGATTTGAAGGGTTCGAATCGGTTTGAAAAAACAAACAGAAGAGAAATACATGTTGTGTTCAGTGCAGTTTTGTTCTTGCGGTGGTAAGAAATTGAATAAGTTGAAAACACTGAGATTTGTTATTTCATCGGGGGTCTCGAAGGGGGGTTTCTATTGGTGCCTCCAGAGCTGGAGATGATGGATAATAAGTTCAGCCTTCGGTTGTGTGTTTGGATTTTTGTTGATCGGTTTTAAAAATAAAATGCGTTTAAACCTACAGCAGAAAAACTCAAAATATTATGGGAATAAAGTCGTATTTGGACAAATCTCATTGTGGAACCATGAAACCTCTTTCACACAGATGTAACTACCAAATTACAGTCGCCCACTGTAAGTGTTAAATTATCTTTAAAGAATAAAAAGTGCTGTGTCCTCCTGACGTCACCGATCCACTCTATCACACAGTTAGTGTCTCTGGTGTTTAGACTTTGTTTTAAATCACCGCTCTGTTCTCATTGTTGGAGAAATGACAATCACCCGTCTCCTCCACGCAGCTTGAAGACGCTCTAGTGAAGATAAAGATCCTCCAGTGAAGATCTGAGGAACATGGCCCACTTGGTGCAAACAGCCATGAAATCGTACGAGAGCCAGATAAGACCTGATTGGACTTGTCAGGTTTGCTGCTCACCGGCACATTCAGGCAGCACCACCTGCATCTTCTGACTCCCCCACTGTCTCACTGCTCATCCCCCCCCCCTCACCCATCCCCCCCGCCTCACTGGGAACTGTTGAATGTGCACTTTCTCCCCTCACATCTGTGACCTCATCGAGTGTTGTCTGCTCTCTCTGTCTCCGACGCACACAGACACACACACACACACGCAGGCACACACATGTACACGCAGGCACAAACAGGAGCACACATGTAGAAGCACACAGCTTTCTGCACAGCCTCTTGCACAAAAAAACCCCACAGATGCACTCCTCTCTCCTTAACCTCAAAAACCTTGCTCCTCCCCCCCCCCGTCCGTTCTACCACAGCGGCCGGGACTCGAACCTGCGACACACGAGTCTCCAGGGCAGCGTTTTCCAGCTCAGGAGCTTTTTTGCCTGGAAGAGCCACGTCGTTGTGTTCCTGCCCGGGAATCGAACCAGCGACGATCATTTGTTAATGAAGCTGGATTTGGAAGCTCTTCATCTGCCACGTGTTGAGGCTTCACTTTCAGATGTATACGTGTTCCTATGTGTTCACACATGCAACTACAAACTGCAGAGGTCCCCTCCCTGGTTCCTATGAGCCTCACTGCCTTTACTGCAACAGAGATTAATCCAGAATTGGCTGAATGTAAATCCTTAAGTATACTGCAGCGTATCAAATAAATGGTTATAAATAGAACCCGTATGCAAACGAATGCAGATGTTTTTTCGACCACAAGCTTTGCGGTTTGACTCGGCTCCTTTAAATAAAAAAAAATATGGCAGTGTTGAACTTCTGGGCTTGAGAAAAGTTCCACTTTAACTGGGGGTAAGTCTGATACCTCGTATTAAACCTTCATTTCCGAAAAAACTCTTGAAACTTCTGATTTTGATTCACTTTGACATTCTTTTTTTAACATATGCAGAATTCATTATTACAGCTGCTGCCGGGAGTTGTGCGCTCGCCGGGATCTGCATGATACAGCGTTTAATAAAAAAGATAAAGTCAATGCTTTAATTTGAAGTTTGAACATCAGGCTGACGTCTAATCAGCTCTGAGAAGAAAATCTAACCCCAAAATATAAACAATAGGGAAAGAAATGTGAGGGAGGAGCCACAGCTCGACCTGCAGCGCCCTTTCTCAACCATGTGATTGGAGCTAGCAGAGGCAACATGAGCAGGCCAGTGAAACAGTCATCAGGCTTCACCAGGTCTACAATGGGCAAACCAACATGAACCAGTATGAAAGGATGAGACTGGGAGCTGATCTGCTGCTGCACAACCACCAGCAGTCTCAGGCTGGAGCCTCATGTGGCTGAGCTCACTAAGTCCTCTGGCTCGGCCTCTGACACTCAGTTATTATTTTCCACCTTGGTCTCTGCCTCCTCCACTGATTTCAAACAGTGGGGCTCAGAGGAGGCTTAAGGGGCTTCTGCACAACTCAACATGTCCCTGTTCAAAGTGAGAGTTTCTCCATCTGCTTCGTGTTTAGAGTGGGATTAAAAATGTAAAAATGAAGGAAAGATATTGCTGATATGAGCATTGTTCCTGTGTCATGCGTCAAAATTGTGCGTGTGTTAAATTAAACACATGTTTGTGAGCGGTGTGCGACTCAATGCAAACCCAAAGTAACGTAAACTTTGATCTGACATCATCGACCAGTGGCTCAAACTTAAGTCCTGACTCCTGACTCACCATCTGCAGGTTTTAAAAAGTGAATTTCACAGGGGAGTTTTATCTCATTAGCTACTTCTTGCTGCACTCACAGGGAAACATGCAGAGCTCCGGCCAACTGGATTTCACTAACGGCTTAAAAGTAATCCTGCAATTTGCAGATTTCCTGATTTTTTGCTCTTCCTCCGGTGAAATCCATGCGCTCCCCGAAGTGAGAGAGCAGAAGTGAGTAGATCCCCGGGTCTGTTTGGGAAAGTGATGCATGTGCATAGGCATGTCACAGGTGCTGCGTGAAACCAGTTACCGCTTTCTCTCACACACACACACACACACACAGACACACACACACACACACACAGGAACACACACACAAATCCCTAAAAGGTGAAACATTTGTTCAATATTTAAGTAAGATTACTTTTCATTTCGATCTTTAATAGTTTTAAAATAGCAAAAAGGAAAATGGCCCTGTACACGGGTACTCCCCCCCCCTCTTGGCAAGTATCAAAGTCTCAGTTCTAGATTAAGGAATTCAAACCTATTCTTCCTGCAAAAAGTATTGTTAGGACGTCTCTTTGCAAACGTCTGAAAACACAGAAGTTGGTAGTGGGGACACAGGAAAGCTTTTCCTCGGATGACTCTTCCACGAAGGCCGTATTTGTGCAGGTGTAGCTGCACGGTGGAACTCCAGAGTCTGATAAATCTTCCTGAAGGGACACTGCAGGTCAAACAGGAAGGTTTGATTTTCTAGGAATCCTTGGAGCAGTTTCTCCCTGAACGTTCTCTGAAGACCTCAACCTGACCTCCACTCTTCCTGTTACCTGCCATTTTCTTTATTTCATTATAGGAACTGAGGAAATTGCTTTGTTATCTTCTCGGAGACCTTCTCCTCCTTTGTGGCCATCAACTATTTTCATATTCAGAGTGCTAGGCAGATGTTTACAGGAGCCTCATTGTTGACCCAAGGTTTTGGTTCAGTGATGGATATTCGATTTCTCTTTTAACTTCTTTTAAGTTGACCTCTGAGTTTCATCTCATCATCTACCTTGGATCTCATCCTCTAGGTAATCAAGAATCCCATGAAAACTCGAACGGTCACTACCCTGAATAGTGATGCAGTGAAAAGGAATATAGCGTATACTAAAAAACATCAGGAAACTCTATTAGTTTCAGGAGAAAAGTCATTTGAGGTAAATTAATATGCTTTTACAACCTGCTGGCCGGTCCCCCTGAGTTGAAAGGAAAATTTGAGAGGTGGCATTCTCTGTTCCAGACTGATATTGTTCGTGAACTGCATGTGTCCCTGCCAGAGCTCCCCCTTATTCAGGGGCAGCACAATACTATATAGCAGGGTAAAGCCCCAGAAGATGATGTCATCCACTTTGAAGCTAATCCATGACCAGGATGTTGAAGGATCTTCCCCTCCTCCTGCCTCGGCAATAGAATGAAACGACCAGGAGCCATCACTGAAACCGAGAGATTAAGATTTCTTCAGAGCAGAGTGAACTGAAATGAACTTCTCCAAGGATCCTCGACTCCAACGAGGTTACTTCTGAGGACAAGGACTGAATTCCATACAAACTCAGCCGTGAAGCACCAAGTACCTCAATCAAAGTTTCTTCAAACAATACAAGCTTATTGCTCACCAGTGTGTTTTCACTTGGAAGTTCTTCAGGGGCCCGGTGTTCCCAAAATATTGAGGCGCACAGTGTGGAAAAATCCAAGTTGCCCAGAAACGCAAAAGCAGCAAACAAAAGATGTCAGACTCATTGAAAACAAAATAACAGAAATATTTTATTGTGGAAAAAATAAGCAGTGTAACTAAGGACCTTTGGGAAAACACAGCGAGCAAGATTCATTGCTTAACTTTATCTTCCTTGGCTCGGAGAAGAATCACACCATGGCGTCATAGAATAGAAAATCGCCAAGTGCTCCCCTCGCATCTAATACTTGGGTCTGTTTTCATTGATTAAAGGCAATTCCTCCAAAAGTGACTAAAATGTCTTCAGGTGAACATGCAGAGGTAAATATGAAACCTGCCTGGACGGGAAAAACTTTATGGATGTTTTCACATCCCACAAACACAGGAGGATTTCTCCCAGTGATGTGAAGGGCGAGAGGGAAGGTCAGGGTGAGAGAGAGACTGAGAAGGATAGGTAGAGAGAGAGGCATCAAGCATGTCTCACATGCTCCACATGGAAGACACACTGCAAAACACTAGGTATTACTGTATATGTTATTATGAGCGTGCACAAATATATATATAGTTCATTATAAAGCTCTGGTGGGACAAATAAAACTACTGTGGGCCTCCACAGTCGAGCTAATTAATGGGAAACACTGGCGACTTGTCAGAAGTCGTCAACACAACGACACAGATGATGACTCACGTCTTGGAACAGCCCCCCCACACAGCGCTGTACTCAGGATTATTATCATTACTTCTAAACTAATGGAGATTTGGCATTTTGTCGTCATATCATTTGTGTTATTTTTGGGTTTTGTCATTAAAACACTTTATTTGGCCTGGCAGGGATTCCTGTCAGCCTGGTGGCCCTGCAGGCGTAGACTGGAAAAGCCCTGCTCACGAACCAGTGCATTAGTATTTACTGCCATGAGATGTAGGTTTGACTGTGTGTGTGAGGTGAGTGCATTGGTTCACTGGCTGCAGGAATTCCACCACTTTGGACACCTGCTCCAACATCAGAGTCAGATTTTCAGCCTGGTAATATTATTGTCTATGACTAAAACTTTAAATAGAAATATGTCTTCCTGCAGCAGATTGTAATGAAATGCTCTGTTCTGTTCTGAACTAGACAAACAAGTCAAACCATTCTTTTCAGCTTTCATAAATTGGTCAAATAAGTGGAATCACTAAAAGCAAGTGAAACCATGGCAACAGGAGAGCAGCCAGGGTAAATCAGGTGAATGCTCATGTATTCACACAGATCCTGTCCCAGAGGGAGCTGAGCTGAAAGACAGACATGTCAGAAGACAATTAAGAAAGATCCTCGCTTCAGCAAATATCCTGATATACAGAGAATAAATAAAAGTAATGTAACAGACTCATTAATGAGATTGTGATGCATCGAGGCTGCTGCACTGCACCTGTTGTGTTGGCGCCGGGGGGACGACCAGAGAGAAAGTGTGAACGAGGAGAGAGACACAGATTGTCCTGTGACACGTCTTCAGGGTTAATGTCCTCACATCCGGGGGAATCCTGACTTTCCTATTGGACACCGAGCTCCTTCTTTGAGTTGTGGAGGTGTCGCACCACCCACCCCCCCCGACTCCAGTGTTAGCTGAGGAAGCACAACACAACAGGGATGTAATTGAAGGGCGGACTCCAGTGCTGTCAAGTCTCCTGCAAGTGCTAGCTTGATTCCCAGACATGCACATCTGAATTCTAATCTTTATGATTAAAACCTTGTCTCCCTGCGAGGGCCCCTCTAATCACCTCTCATTATTAATAGCTAGCACGGCTTTTGACCCAGACCTGAACCGGGGTCCTTGCCCAGTGCCCGGCTCCCTCCTCACCGGTGCACTCCACACCCTGTGTTTGCAGCGATGTTAGGACGCTAGGATCCTAACCCTGCTTCTGGGAAACTGCTTCTGGACTGGAATCCCTCTCTTAGCGTCTCCTAAGTCAATATGAGTTGTGTGTGACTGCAGCATCCTCCTCAGAGTTATTATCGTTTGCATGACGTACTCCAAAACATGTTTATCAGATGTCTCGGTGCACTGACGTCTACTTATAGGATATATGACATCTACTTATGGGACATGTTTACCCGCACTGGTTCTGGAGGGAGCTTCCAGTCTGTGTGTACATTTGAGGCTTAACTGTCTCACTCTCTTTTTATCGTGCTTGTGTGTACGTGTGCGTGCGTTTGTGCGTGTGACGGGAGAAGGTACGTAAATTAGAGATTATGCACAAGTTTTGTGGGGTTGTGGGGTTAACCTCTGATTAATTGCACAGCTCCAGTCGGTTGTGGTGAGGGCACGCTACTGTAATTTTGCAGCTGCTTGATTTCAGCATATGATACATGCAGTCCAATTGGCCTTCCGACCGCATACCAGAGCACTTTAAATAGTGTTCGCTTCTCAGGGCTCTTTGCTGTCAACAAAACTATATGGGAGAGTTATTAATAATGTGTTTTTCTCTCGATTGGAAGCATGTACTAACAATAAAGAACTCTCTGCCCTGGAGGTTGTTAGTGTTTTGCTTTTTGTCTCCTCGCATGTCAAGACTCGCTTATAATCTCATCATTTTACAAATGAGGTGAAGAGTGTGCGTATGTGTTTGTACGTCTGGAAGCGAGTGGAAAGAAATATTTACTAATGGCACGACAAAGCGTCTGACTCAGTAAGCAATAGGCCATAATCCTGAGTCAACACAAAGTCTTGCGGATTTACCCGCAGTCATTTCGGGTTTCGTGCTGTCAGTGTTTCAGCGGCGGCGCTGCCTCTCCTCCCGTGTCAGGCCTCATTAGAGGTGTCTCCCTGAAAGGTTTTAATCCCAAGAATTTATCCTGTCACCCAGAATGAAGCCACAGACACAAAGCAAAACAAATACTCCTCCAAACGTAGAGCATCTGCACAGCTTCGCCCCAAAAGTCAGACGTGTTTGCCCCGATTCAAAACTGGTTTTAATCACCTACAGATTCTGAGAACCTTGGATCTTAAACATAAAACACAACAGATGTCCTCGTGTGTTTAACGGAGCTCGACAGCAGACAGAGACAGAGGAGTGTCGCGGGCCGGGAACTGACTGAACTCAATTTGCTGCCTAATGACCGTGGCGTCCTGACAGTAGCACTATGGTAAAAATGTCAACTTTCATATCACCTCATAAATCAACGTACAAGTTTAAACTCTCCAACATTCTTCTTCCACAGCCACGTAATGTCCGTCCAGCTTCAGACAGCTGAGAGGACGGGAGGATGAAAAACTGTCTCTTAATACTGAAGTTAGCGCGGAGCAGAGTGTCAGAGAGACGGCTTGTGGCTTTCATTTGAAGTGACCGACGGGGGGGGGGATGTGTTAAGGTACAAAACCTCCATGAGATGTTGGTGGTGTGCTCCTGGACTTCCTCAGAGTGTGTGTTTGACTTAAGAGATGATTAAAAGTGAGCTGGTGGGCAGGGAGCCAGTGCAGGCCTGGAGACGGGCTGTCAGGAGGCTGGAGTCGGGCCAAGGATCCCGACCCGCTGCACGACAACGGCTCCGTGACGTGCAGCGGCCACTCTGAGACGCCTGGTAATAGAAACCTCATGCTGGTCCCTTCCCCTCCATCGCTCCCATCTCATTCTCCCCCCAGGTTTGGACACAGAAAGCTGTACTCTGGATGTTCACTCGCAGTCTCACCTGGATTAAATCAGAAATCTCTCCCCCCGGGGCCGGGCGCCTCCTGTGACTGGAGGCACGCAGGCCTGATTGCCATAAAGTTATAAATATACAGGTTAGTAGGAAGTGAAAAAAGCTTCAGAATTAAGTTATACATGAAGTGTTTGGCTTTGTTTAACATTTGATTTATTCTGAAGCTGGGTTTCAGCCCCGCTCTGGGTTTTATTTGCATTGAATTAAACAAACTGCAAAGCTCCAGTGACCTTTTTGACCTTGAGCTGATGTGGTTTCTCCTTCAGCTCTGATTGCTCTTCATAGTTCATTTCAGATGAAGGTGTCCGCACAATGAAAACACTTGAAAGTGGACAAAGTTAAAATATATGCACACGCCTGTTGAGCCCTTAAAAACATGACAAAAATCACATGTGACTGTACTACAGACTGTTGTTTTTTCTTCCAGAGGAAACTATTCAGGTGCTCGATACTCAGGCCTGTGTGAGACACTGGGGGGTGTGGAACCTGTAGGACATGAGTGTTTACTACCCTGGGAGGCTCTGATGGAAAATACCAGTGTGTTGCATTGTGGAAAGAGGAGAATCCATCATCCACGATAGACTTAAAGTCTTAAAGTAGCATTTTAAATTGGGGAGTTGCTCTATTCCTGCACGGGAACTGAGCAGCTTCACTGACCTGAGGATCCAAACCTACGCAGGACGAGGAATGAGAGGCCGGTTTGAACAAGGGCCTTGATTTCTATCAGATAGATTTTTCCGTATTACACAATGTAAGTACTGTGTAGATTGAGTGATCTCTGTTCCGAGAACTGCCTATTTCACTCTGCGCTCTTGTTGTGACACTTGAATACCTCGTAGCATTCCGAGGTCACAGGTGAAGGAATTGATTTCACGGTATCTCGTCTGAGGAGAGGCGATGCCACAGCTTGTCTTCGGGGGTGACGTTGACGATCTGTTTGACACGTTCCTCACGAGGACGTGGAAGGAGCAACAACCCTCCCTCTTCTCTTATTCCTGTTTTGGTATTCCCCTGCGGAGAGTCCTGCCACCCACACAGCTCGGAGAAAATTAGGTTCCCCCTCACATTTTCAGTAAAGTATATCGGGGTGTGCCGAATGGTAGTGGCATGCAACGTGAGTCTAAAGCAGCGGCTGAACTTTTGAACCTGTCACCTCGCCTTTCTTCCCTGCAAGTGCATGTGAACTCTGCCTGCCTTTGTGTTACGAGCTGAAGATGGAATCAGGGAGGTTGGACTTTGTGTGAACTTTTCTCATTAACCTAATTCCCCCCTTAATACACACACACACACACACACACACACACACACACACACACACACAGACACACACATACAGTACACTTAACTTCATCCGCTGCCGAACACACACAACATGCATCTAATCCCAAATGGAATGGATTATATATGAATTAGTAATTCATGCTGCTGGATTACTTAATTCGTCTGCATGAATTAATTAATTAATTTCTTTGCATTAATCAGAGCGGGGGGGGGGTGGCAGTTGGCTCGCACCTGGGTGTCAGTGTATAGACACACACATCACTGCGTTAAGTCCCTGATGAATATCATTAATAATTACATTTATTCCCTCTGACGCTGTTTTCTTATTCAGCGTTGACACTGAACACAGATTCACCATAATCCAGTATTTTCATTATGTTGTTGGATTGAGGGACATTAGCATAATACTAACGTCGACATTGTTTAAGCTCTGAATGAACTATTACATTAAAGTTTCTATGTGATTAATCCGACCTATCAGAAGCTCTATATGTTAAGATGGATAATCACAGTCTTAACAAGCAGAAATAAATGAATAACTAAAAAGTAAATCTCTAGATGGTGGTTAATTCTACTCTGGAATTGAAAATAATCTATATTTGCTTGATTAAATCTGCTTTTAGGACCTTTGATTAACATATTTTCCGATGTCAACATTATAAACATTTTAACATTCATCTCATCCGTGTTCTATTCAACCGAACGATACCACAGCCCTGAAACTCAAGCGGCTAAATCGAACCCAACCTCCTGTTTCTGTGTTATTTACCCCTGAGCTCTTCTTTGTGTGACCTGTCAAAACGCCACAGGTCTCTTAAGTCACTGATTCATCCTTTCTCTGCCCGATACGTGAGATCCTGCCTCTCCCTCCTGCTCTAACGGCAGCCTCCCGACTGTCCACCTACTCACCTGCTCCCCCGATCAGCTCATAATATTTACCAGCCCATTCTCTGACAGATTTTTCCAGCCCGTCATAGCTGCTGCGGTTTGCTCTGGGCCTGGTTCTCCTGCCTGTGGCTGAACGCTGCCCCACGCCCTGACTCCTGCCTGTCGCTGCCTGCTGTGCTCCGTGTCTAAAGGTGAACTACTCACAACTTATAGCCTTATTTCTGAGTTTCCCCGTCTCGAGGCGGGACATCAACATGTCTGTGGGAAAAAACATCTTCATCAGGTGAAATCAATCAATCAAAATGTATTTCACTCAAGAGAGGTACAGAGAAAACAAATGAAAATGAGTAATATAGAATCAAATTCCATTTGTAGTGAACAGAGGTATGGAAGTTTGTGCTAAGACGCCAGCAGGAAAGTGCTTCACAATTAACTGTTGAGCGAAGCTGTAAATAAAGCTGTAAATATCAATTATAATATATATTTTCAAACTGTATTATATATAAGGAAATTGTTTATAACAGGGTAATAAACACATATAACATTCATAATAACAACAGACAGGTCAAATGGAATAATATTTACTACACAGATGCAATCCAATTACACCATGACATTGACAATCAAGTGAATATGTATTAAATAATATTAAATTTCAACACATAAGAACTTCGACCCCTCCATTTGTTTTCATTGTCTCTCTTGCATGACAGATGCTTTAGTGATTAATGGAATGATTAATTTCTTTTTAGAATCACGGATCATATGCACAGTGAGGATTTGATTCCTCACATGGAGACAATAAAGTGATTGTAACTCACACAATGACATATACAATAAATAGAAACTACTAGAAAAGATTGTTAGATGTGTAGACACAATAAAACATAGAGCAGCTGGATGTGCACAGTATCGACACATGGAACAGATGTATATTCAGTTCAGTGACGACTTTGTTAAGCCAGAAAAAGAAGTGGGGTGAGGAGCATTGTGGAGGGGTAAACACAGGGAAATGGGATTGAGAGGGGGGGTTGTGGAACACTTAAACTGCATGGGCTTGGGTTTCAAATCTTGCCTGAACACCTGGGTCTGCATATTGCTCGGTGGAAGCAGCTGGGGGAACTTTTGGCCTGAAGTCGAAAACCTGGCTCTGACTTGGCCGTGGTTTCCAGCTCGCTCCCATCTCGCTGGAAAGTCCTTCTCAGCTGGTGGAAACCGAGAGGTCTCCCAGAGCCCCAGAGCCCCAGAGGCCTCAATAAAGAGTCTCAGATGCCCCTGCATGCAGAGTGGGGGGATGTCTCAATTAAGCATTTGTGTCACACTACGTGTTGTGTCACTCAGCGAGTTGTTGCTCTTTATCAGCACCTGGTAACACAAGGAAATAGGAGCGCGTGAGAATTTGCCAGCAACGTGTTCGTTAACTCAGCTAATAACGAACAATCGTATCCAAGTGGAGTGAGCCTGCTGGAGGGAAAGCTGGAAGGTTGGACTTATTTCAAAATTTCATATGCAAAGGCTTTTATTCATCTAACAGATCCATACAAGTTTGAAAAACTTACCTTTTCTAAACGCTGGGAGTTTCCCACAGAGCAGGTTTGCATCTATAGGTGTTGAGCAATATCTAGAATGTTATTAAATCTGTAGCTGGATGTGTGATGGACTGTTTGTGAGAAGGCAAATGTCAGAGTCAGATACTTCAGATATACTCAAGAGTTTCTCCTGCCGGTCTCATGAGCAAATCTCTGGATAACGTCCAAATGAGCCCATTTGAAAACACAGCAGATTATTTGATACCTAAAATATCAAGTACAAAATATTTAGGATTAAAAGAGGTGCTATACACGAAGAACACGGCAATAACTTTGTACTATATACATTATAAACATTATATGAGGACATCCAGGCAGACAGAGACTTGGGAGAGCGACATTGAGGCCTCCTCTCTCTCCTTCAAACCAATAAGGTCCACTGGCCGGGCACAGGAGAACCAGGGGTTTCCATCAGACCACTTCACAAATTAGTCTCCTGTGAGGGACTGGGATTGAGTTCCCAGTCCCTCGCAGTTACAGCCAGTAGTGACTGGGTTGCTTAGGTTGGACAGATGGGATAACTGGGCGGGTCAGAGGAAGCAGGACCATCTCAGTGCTGCTGCTGCTGCTGCTGCTGCTGCTGGAGCCATCTGGAAAAGTGGAGCGGGACTCCAAGGCCTGACGATGAGGTGAAGAAAAGTGCTTTCCCCTCTGCGCCTGCCAGGCTTAGCAGTGATTTGTACCACAACATATAGGAGCTGCTCGTTCTTTCCAAGCAGTCGTCCTGAGATTCCTTCAGCGTGCATCTCTTTCCTCACTCTGCACCATCGATCCCCTCCTTCCCTTTCTCTCTGGCTGCTGCTGCTGCTGCTGCCGTCCCCTCTGAGCTGCCTCTGCTCTGCAGCTCTGGATCGCTCTGGACCGCTCCTTCCTCCTTGTTTGTTTCCAAGAGTTGTTCCTTTCAGCTGCCAAACTAAACACACCGACAGTGGGAGAAGTCACATTGTTCTCTCAGAAGAACTTATCATTTCTGATTACAGCGCTTGAGTTTTAGAGCAGGTTTAACCCCTCAATTTAGTCTCATATCCGTTCCCTTAGAATAAAGTTCTGTTCCACAGCAGTCACTCTAGTCCTGTGTGTTTGAGAGTTGGTTGGTGATTCTGCTCTTTACCAGGAGATGGAACCAAGATGTTTATTCTCCATCCAACCAAGAGTGAATTGATGTTCCCCTCCACAGATCTGCCACAGGTCCAGGGACACCGACCGGCCGAGAGCTAACTTGTCCCCATCCTTCACCAAATGGACTGGAATCAATAATCTCAATTTGGAATCTCGACCCAATAACACTGAGGATCATTTCCTGGGTTTGGTGCGATCAGAAAAATCTCTCAGTTCATCATGAGACCATAATCCTCCAGGATCCCTGGATGTGTTACAGCTGTGATGTGGCATGTGACGCTCACACGAGGTGAAGCTGGGGCTTGAGTTTCGGTCGTCTCGGGGTCTTTGGTACATGTGCAGCTGAATGAATTAGATTTCAGAACATACTGATCCATTTGATGTGCAGTGATTTGGATATCCATCACCGGCGATAATAAGGTTTTCGGATATGTATATTGTCTATACTCCTATAGTATCGTCAAGTTGTAACTTTGTGTGGTTCATCATTCTGACTGCATAAACAAGTTATCTTTAAAATGTTAGTAATGCGGCGGGGCAGTAAACGGATGATTAACCTTTGATTGTGTATACCATGGGGAGAATGGTGTGTGTTTGTCATGGTGTCTATGTGTGTGTATGTACACTTGGGGGTTTGGGGGGGTGGTGGTGGGGGTCTTTTGGGAACAAAATGTACTGTACTTGTTTTGGCCTGATGCAAAGCACTTAAAGGCTTCTTCATGGCTAGCAGCGCTTTAAGAGTCCAATATCCCTTTTTCAAATGCTCTGGTCCGGCGGAGCTGCGGCTTGTTGCGGTTGTCTTCAGCTGTTTGGGGGCCATAATGTGAGAGCTCTGGGCTCCCATCAGCCTCCCTTTGTCCCGGCCCACAGAGAGGCTCCTGTTGATGACTTATTTTGGAAACCAGAAGCACGGGCCTCTCAGCACTCGGGACAAGATGGCGAGTGATGGGGCCTGGCTGGCTGGGGCTTAAGTGTGTGAAAACCAGGAGGCTGATAACAGCTTTTGGGAACATATCCAAAAAAATAACTTGTTATTGTGACAGTTCTTTCTTTTTTTTGTGTGTGTGTGTGTGTGTGTGTGTGTGTTTTGTGTTGTTTTTTTTCTTCCTTCTTTTACTTTGAATTGTTTTGTTTCTCTGGGTGGAACATGCTGTTATCATGCCCAGCAGGGGATTTCCGGCGATAAAACAGGAGAACGTGGTTTACCATTTAGTGCGGCCAATCACAGCGCTTCCTTTTATAAAGTTGTTACTGTTGATTATGTGCTATTGTGTTCCTGTGTTAGTCTCACTCGGCCGCATTCAGTTTGAGGTATTGCTCATTGTCATCGCCGCTGAAAGGACGCTTGTGTGTAGCTCGATGGGAAATGCTAATGTGGCTCCAGCTGTGTATGAAATAACCAGTTAAAATGCTATAGTATGCAAATAAAGTTATGCATTTCCAGTATGAGTAACAGTAATTATTCATTTATGATTCATGTCGTTGCGAATAAATCTGCTTAACATATTCATATTGCTAATCTAACAGGCTGCGGCTCATTAGAGGTTATTTAAAAGCATTTAATTGTATTGGTTTTGTGAATGAATGAGAATGAGTTGAAGCTATTTAATGCATATCAGTGTTGAGCGTAATGGAAGATAAAGGAATTCACACTAATTCCCGACGTCTCCTGCCGACAAAGTTTAGATTCCAATGATTTTAAATCCATCTGAATCCCTTTCGAAGACGTCTCTGCTGCAGAAATAAGCCTTCATGACGTAAAACTGGCAATCCTGGCACAGGTTATTTTTTCTAATCAGGGAGATTCTGACTGCCTCTAATGAAGCTGGAGCAGGAATAAAGGTTTGTGTTCCTAAACTGCCGGTGCAGACGCTGCCAGCTTCAGCGCCGTGATCCTCGCAATATCCTTTCACTGGTTCATTAATCTGCCTCGGGAGCACTACAAGAGATTTGATCGTGTTGGCAGGAGAAACTCTTAATTAGGTCTGTTTGAGAAACTTTGATACTCACTCAAATTGAAGTTCACCTAATTCCTGACTGTGGCCGGTGGAACACATGGAGCCAAACAGGGATATTTGTTTCTGAGGTTGTTTGTTTTTTGCAGTGACTGAAAACAGGATTGTTGGTAGAAAGAGATAATTAGAATCATCGCAAGCATCCGGTTTTTATTAAGACTAATAATCAAAACACACTTTTTAAGGAAAGGTTTCAGTTTGTGTCAAATCTGCCTTGTTGCACTTCACTCATCAGAGGAATCACAATGATTCACACATTCCATGTTCAAATGATGGAGAGTTCCAGTGTAACATAAACCTGTTCGTGCGTGGAGATTCCCATTAACCATTATCCAATAAGACGGAGGGGATAAAACCCACAACCTTTGTTCCAGGCGACAATCAGTTCCATAGTTCAGCTGTAGCAAAAATCCTACTTCATCAAGTTATTATCCTTCTAATATGAGCTTCTTATTTTATTCCCCTTTATCTTATTTCTCCATATTTGGTAGAGTCCATTCAGTGTATTTCTGAAACCGAGCTGGGTGATACTTCGTGGTTGCCATGCGTTTGTTGTTGTGCGAGAGCAACAAAACATCCGCGTGGTAACAATTGTGTTTCCTCGTCGATTGTCTTTCTCTTCAGCTCAACCCAACCTCAGCCCCAGTCACTTTTGCTCGTCCTAACCTCGACACGACCTAAGACCTGACCCCGGCCCTGCAGGAAACACATGGGGAAGCAGTATTCACGGGGGAAACTGGCTTTGACGTGAGACCTGCAATAAAAGCCTGGTAATAGATTCAGCAGAACTATTAAAGGCAATTCAGAAGGCAGCAGGGAAGTTAGGAAGGGATTAGATAAGAGACAGTGTGGAAAGAAGAAAATATTACAACTTCTTTATATGTAAATGTGAATATGAGCTGAAACATAATCTTCATGTTTCAGCTTTAAAGGTGTTGATTTTCCTTTTAAAACCTTTATTCAGAGTTAATTTGATGACAAGGAAGACAATAAATTACAACACAAATGTTTAACAGCACTTAAAGACAATAACTAAAAAGCTAATTATTGCTGCTGTGCATTGACAACTGCCAAAAGACAAGTGCCCCAGAAGATCTCCACAGAGATGTGATGATTTTTTATCGTCTTCTCTGGAACAGAAGCTCAAGTGGATGTTAACATCACATGTCTTCATTTATTTGCCAAGTGTCCGTCCACTCTGTTTTCACTCGCTCAGATTTGAACAAGCAGTAAACTCCTTCTATTTTTTCAGTTTCTGGCCTTTTCACCTTTTTTGTTTTCATGGGCAGCGTGAGTAAACTCAATAACCAGATGGATAAAACCAAAATATGAACCTAGAACTCAGTATTATAATATAAAGTCAGTTTAGCCTATTGTTCTACGTCTATTTTTCCATTGACGTGCAACTTCCCTACATTTCATCACAGTGTGTTGATGTTTCATCAGAGCTTACAATAAATTCTATCTATTTGAGAGTGACAGTATAAAAATGCAACCAAAAGTTTATGATCTTGTGAATGTGAGTCCCCTTTTATATAGAAAACTCAATAAGGATAAGTCACGTAAACTTGATATACTCTTCTGTGCCCGGGAGAGAGTGAGGACACTTCAATATTTCATAAATGCATTTAGTCAAAAAGTAGATTTCTGCCAAAATAAGGTCTCCTGCCGAGAGAGGATTTCACAAGAAGCCATATGACTCCAGCAGTCCAACAGATACAGTGTCAGACTTGACCTTACCCTCACTATCCCAATCACACCATAGGGATCTGGATAATCATTCACATTCACCCGTGGTACAGAATGAGCTCTTTCACAACAGAGACTGTAAACCACGACTACAGCATCGTGAAGAGCAATAACACTAATGGCCCCGAACCAAGGAGCATCTGTGATTGTTTAATTTCAACTTAAACACTTTGCCTCCGAGCATTCTGGGAGAGAAACCCAAATCAAATCTGTGTGAAAGGTTCAGTGTGTGAGATTTAGGTGAAAGGGATCTTTCAATGTTCCTAATGATGTTTTCATTGTGTGGTTCATCTAAATTATACGAATTTAAAGAGTTGTGAGTAGATAATGAGTGAATTTAAATTGTGTTGATGAGATGTTCTTTCTAGAGGCCCTGTATCTAAGATACTGTTCTCTAAAATGAAGGTAGAATATCATCTTGTGAGACCTTTAGGAGAATCAGCACAATCACAGGTTCCACCACAGACAGCGCTCCACATCTGCTGGTGCGATCTACCTTCTCTCGTGCCCACGTGGGCTTCGGTGCATCGGAAAAAAACAGAAGACCTGTTAGCGCACGTCACCTGGAGCTGGAAAGTGCGTAAATGCAAATATGAATGTGCAAAAATGATCTTTCATCTGCGCCAAGACTCTGTGAAGAAGCTGGTGATGAAGTCTCAACTGTGTCGTTCAGGAGGAGATGGTGACACTGATTAAAACTAAACCAGCTTCTCTTTGAGACTAGGATGTTTTCAGATAAAGTTAGGAAAGGATAAAATACTACTCATAATATAAAGTATATAGAATATTTAATACATAATTTATTCTCTTTACTTTGCCTCAGGGGCTGCGTGGGTTTGTTTAGTGAGAACCACCGACGTCAGAGTCTGGAGGCGGTGATCTCACTTAACCTCTCGTTATGCAAATAAACATGACATTTGTGTTAGTAAACTCACGCTGTAGATGACAATGTGTGTGTGTGTGTGTGTGTGTGTGTGTGTGTGTGCTAGTGAGTGAGAGAGAGAGACAGGAAGAGAGCAAGCAGAATCAGGAGCATGTGCGTGCATCTATGAAGAAAGATTTTACTCATTTGTATATTGTGATTAGTGTTGTAATTTTCCCATGACGGTTACAAACAAATCAGAGACGTCAGCTGAGATGGTGTGTGTCAGAGAGAGAGAGAGAGAGCGAGAGAGAGAGAGAGAGAGAGAGAGAGAGAGAGAGAGAGAGGAGAGAGAGAGAGAGAGAGGGAGAGAGAGAGATTGGAGTCAGGATGGACAGAATTCATGATATTCAAATAAAATATATTAAATAATGTGTTGAATGAGTTCTCTGAGTGTGACCATTATATCTTTGTGCCCAAAAGAAACACATGATGATGGGCTCGGCCAATCACAGATTGACGCAGTATTCGTCCAATGGCCAAAACTTAGCTTTTACTCGGCACAAGCGAAATCGAAGAGGAAGACATTGACGTGTGAGGTGAGGTGATGTAATGATGTGTCTCTCTCTCTCTCTCTCTCTCTCTCTCTCTCTCTCTCTCTCTCTCTCTCTCTCTCTCTCTCTCTCCAGCCGATGGAAAAGTGAAGCAGCTACCAGCTCGAGCAGTAACCAGGGGCAACAGATGTGATTTTTTTTTCAAAAGAAATCTGGGATGTAAACATTCCCATTCAGTTGATCACACTCATTTGGTTTCAGTGGTATCATCAGCCAGCTGCTCACTTCATCACTACAAGTGCACTGGATGTGGCTTTAATCAACCAATGTTCCACTCCTCATTCCGAGCCGCTCATCTGCCAGAGGAAAGTCAGTGTGACTCTGTGGAGACTTGTTCGTTTTATGTTTTTGACGGGAAGGAACCGAGTTGTTGTTAGGATCTTCCAGCTTCTGCAAAAGACATTGCCGCGCTGCACGTGGCAGGGATCCCCTGCAGCCCCTTTGGACATGCATCGTGCAAAGGGGGAATATACAATAGAACACACTGTGATGCCAGGTTAATGGCTTGTTATGACCATCTAAACAATTATCAACACAAACATGCCAGTGGCTTCTCCTCAGTGTGTGTGTGTTCGTGCCACCAGGGTCTCCTGCTCAGCGGAGGCTGCTTCCTCTGCTCCCCATAGCAACCAGTAAGCAAAGCTATCTCTTGTTTCAGAGCTCCATTGTTTCGTTTCCCATTTTAAGCGAGAGACCTCGTGTGCCCCGCTCAGTGTATTTTAAAACAACACGTTGGATGCCAGGCGAATTGTGAAGGCAGTTATTTTATTACCCCTTCTGCGTTGTTAATTAGAACGCTGAACTTTCACAGGGAGAGTTCAACTGCAACACCCACAGCAGTACCAGGGTAAATACTATCAAATACTGTATTTATAATTGATAACTACACATCAAACTATCTGCCTTCCTTAATTAAACCGTATGTCATCTGTGTCTTTAACTGTTTGACTGCTGGAGGGTTTTGAAATCCCTCTGGTTCCTCTGCTCAGCTGGAAAGCTGGAATGGAAACCACCTGTGTTTGTCTGACATTCCTGTTGCTCAACAGTGCACCGCTCGGTCGGATTGTGACCTGATTACCTCGCGCTGCAGAGGATTATCTTGTCTGTTTATGAAATTATGAAATTGTTAAACAGTTTCACACCACTGATTTTCCAGTGATGTAAGCATCTGCCCCGTCTCTGCTCATCTAATTTCCCTCAGAGCTTCCTGCCCAGGAAGGGCAGCAGCCGATCTGCTGCACACATGTGTAAACTGGGAACATGTAAATCACGTCTGTCTGACTATTAGTGAAGGAAATTCTTCAGTAAATGACTGATTGTTTAATTTAGGGCGTCGACCATTACAGGAAGCCACCATCAGGTTTGGAAAGCACATCATTCATAAGCACATATTTCAGTTCAAGAGGAGTTATAGCTATAGCACGAACCAGAACATCTGTCTGAAAGGATTTTATATATTGAAAAACAATGAAGCAGAAACTCTTGCATTGTTATAACCACTGACAGGTGAGTGGCCACCTGTCAGGAAGGGGGATTTATCAGTCACAAGGGGAACAGTAACTTCTTAAAGTTGTGCTGGAAGCAGGAAAATGGACCATGAGCCAAATTGTGATGATTAGATGACTGGGTCCGAGCCTCAGGTATACACTGGTCAGTACCTACCAGGGAAATGGAAGTGAATCAAAGGAAAGACTCCCAGTAAACCACTGATGGAACAGATCACTGAAAATCCATTCTAATCAGGGAGACCTTGGGTCCAAGGATCCATGTGGGTGTCACTTGGACATGCACCACCTACTTTAACCTTCCTGCAGATCAAAGACACACTTCCCCTTCGTCTCTCCTGATGTTGGCCGCCTCTCGGTGCAGCTGGAGAATCTGATGCTGATGGTTTATGGCCCAGTTCTGCAGGACACCTTCAAAGGTGCTGTCTGTACCTTCATCTGTCAGAGCGGCACGATATTTGGAATATCCGACAGGTATAGTGTTATCAGTGTAAACCTCCAGGAGATGAAACGATAAAAGATTTAGATGACTATCAATAAAATGCCTCATTAAACCAAATCCAGCCTTACGTCAACATTAAGAGTTTGCATGTTCCGACAGATCTTTTGAGTGCTCTGCAAAAAAAGAACTAACGACTCTAATGGACTTCTCAGAGATAGAACGTGGAGCCAAGTGTGAGATGAAGAGAAGGATCGTTAACTTCACCTCTATCTTTTGAACAGAGGCTCGGTGAAGTCATGAGCGAGTCTCATGCGTCTCCAGTGGAAATCTGGATGAGATACGACCTTGAGCCAGAATCTCTACAGCTTTGAGGGGACAAGAGAGTTTGTGTGTGCACACTTACAATGCCGTGTGTTCAGGTGGAAGATATCACTGGAATTAACTTTAAATTCTAAACACATCTCAAGGGCAGAGGCTCTTTGGTCAATCACAGTTTGTTTAAATTACCAGTTCCATTTACAAACTGGGGGGAAACCTTCTCCACCTCAGCTGGCAGCCAGTTGATTAGTTTTTAAGGTAGGAAGCCAGGTGTGTAATTGTTCCATTATGTTGTTTGTACGATGGTTCATCAAACCTGAGGTGGTTCCTGACTCTTATTCATTTAACATTTAATCTTTTATGATTCATTGTTTACAGTTAACATTCATGTGTTTGCTCACGGAACATCGATATTGTTTCTAAGGCTTTTGAAGAAACTCAGAATGTCACAATGACGAGAGGAGGAATTTGAATTTTTTGACTTTCTTGACCTTTTCAAAGCCTGTGGAATAATTCTGAGCAGAGGTCATCACCTCTGACCTTTGGTAACAAACCATTACACATAGCAGCTAACTTTGACGGATATCCCAGTTTAATGAAGCCATAGATCAACCGTCCTCTCCAGTCAACACTAAGGAGAGGCAAACAATCAGAATCCAACTCAAGGAACTCGGGGTCAACCTCCTGAGGCATTCCCAAAATAAACCGAAGTGCTCGGCTGGGTTTAGTTCTGGATCTGGCCAGTGAATGACATCTGAAATGAGAAACAGCAGGTGCTATTTCCCGCACGGAAACACAGAAGCACGGCCTTTGTTGCAACCCCCTCTGATGGCCATCGGCACAACAAGGCAGCTGGACGGATTTCAAAGAGACTGTATCAGAGCCCTGCTGGTTTCATGTTCTCCCATCGTCCTTTGTGACTGTACTGGCCACGCCTGCTGGGAGAGATTGTTGAGGCTAGCTGCTTCACTGAGCTGCTGCTCCAGATCCGCGGAGCCCTCGGTGGTGAATTGACGTCTCAATCCAGAGCATGCAAAGTAAAACGTGAGCAGTTTAACAGTTTATTTAAAAAAGGCATGTTTCAAGCAGATTTAAATGTTTCCAATCTCAGATGCACTTCAAAATTCCACAGTACTGATATTTAACTACAGATATTGAATCAATTTTTGCATAGAACAGTTTTGTTCAAGCTGCATTAAGGGATAGTTAAGCTCTTTACTCAGATTCTCTCTGCCCTTACAATCAGCAACAAACAAGGGAAGCTTATTTCAAAATGATTTACATAAGATATGAAGAGAATCTTAACAAACTGCAAATGCAACATTAGACAATATCAAAAAGTCAAAGATAGTATATATAAGGTTAGTGGATAAAGTGCAGTTTAAAAAGTAAGTACAGGAAAGTCTTCAGCATTCGTTTTAAAGAACTAAAAGTTGCAGCAGAAATCTGTGGCAGAAACGATTACCTCAGATCTACCCCAACTGAAGACAGTTATAGCACATGCGATTTCTTATTATCTGTTCAATGCGCTTCTCTCTGAGCTCGTATGGGATTGAGTTCTCAAGACCAGGAGTCCCACAGGGATCCTTCCGTGGTCCGCTGCTCTTCATCTTATACATTAATAACATCATTCTGCCGACTCAGTGCTCCTGCCTCTGTTTCTTCTGTAGATAGAGTTTAATATGCCCCCGGCTCCAGCCCAGCTTCGGCTCTGACTCATCCTCAGTCCACCTTTGATGCTTTCCAGTTATCACTTCTTAATCACAGAGACGTTCTTCAGTAAAGACCGAGCATGTGGTGTTCTCCTCCTCCTCCTCCTCCTCCTCTTCACTTCCTGTGTGGAATTAAAGGCTCTGTACAGTCACATCACTTCAGCAGCTGAACCCTGTTCATCGCTCCACTTTAAGCTTCATCGCTGATTACTAAGTTAAACATTGGCCTCTGTATCAGGAAGGTGGGAGGTTCTCTTCTAAAGCCACAAATAAACAGTGCTCCTCACTGCTAAGGTATGAAACTGCAACATTTCCCATAATGCGAGGGATAGTTTACAGGCTTTAGGTGGATTTATATTAATATTTGTAGTTGTCATGTAAAAGGTGTCGAGGTTTAACTATAAAGCTAATAAACACAGCTGCTGGGCTGCTTGTTCAGCCCACGTTTCTGATCCTTGTGGACAGTTAATGGTTAAGGAGAGTTGAGAAATAAGTTATCCTCTCAATTTCTGTATAAAAAAAGCTTTCATGTCTTAATGTCAGGTCGTCTGTGGAAGTCCCTGATTCAGTCGTGAAACTCGGCCAAAGAGAAGCAACGTGAAACGAGCCTCTGTGATGCTTTTATCAGGCGGCGCACCAAAGAATGTAAACACAGTCGAAGAGAGGAACACAAAGCACAACGTGGTGCTGTCATGAAACGATAAATAGATTATCGTGGGTGAAATCTGACACGTCGCTCTTTTTGACCGAGATTCAAACTTGCGATTGTGGTCTACAAACAAGATAATGTAAACTGGGCCTGCTTGTAACTCATCATGTCCCCAGGGAGAGATAAGCAACTTCTCATTCGAAGGGACGGAGGCGTCGAGTTGGCTCACTGGCATTTTGTTCTTGTAAACGGTTCAGTGTCTGTGGCGCTGTCTCTGTCTCTCTGTCTCTGTCTCACAGCAGAGGAGTTTGTGTGTCTTCCCTTTTCCCCTCAGGGTCTGAGCAGCTGAGGAGTAAGAAGGAGGCCAAACCTTCATCCCACTCTTCATCCTCACTGCCGTCACCGAGACTTTGTTCCACGCCGGCTGCGCTCACACTGTCACCTGTGCTCCTGCTCCGGCCCGGCTCCTGGCGAACAGTCAAGATAAGTGCAGTTCCCGGTAGAAGGAGAAGAAAGAGTTTTTCTGATCGAGCACCGAAGGCGAGCGCTTTGAAAACCGATGCTTGACACCCGGCGCTCTGTGTCGAGCACGCATCAGTGAGGCGTGAATGAACAAATCCAATTCAGACAGTTCTAAGAAAAGAGGATAATGCTTTTTAGACATCTGATCTGTTTTCCCCCCAGCTCTTGATGCAGACACTTGAACTCGGGTTCCCCCCTCATATCGGTGAGATGACAGTTTAAGCAGATACCACATTCGTTTATGGATGGCTGAACTTTGTGATTATCGGGAGGGGTGGAGCTAGGTAGGACAGTTATTTTCGGAACCCATAAAGTCTGGAGTGCAGGTCTGTGGAATAATCCTCCTACCCCAAAGGCCTCGCTACCTCCAGCGCAATAACAGCCCGTCTCCAGCCTTAAAAATAGCCGGACGCTGGAACTCTCATTATAACCATATATCCCTGCAGCGGAAAAAGAACTCTGACAGAGGGAGGGAGGGAAAATACAGTTTGTTTATAAACGAGGCACAAGCGCTGTGGACAATTCAATATTTCACATTCCAAAACTACAGTGATAAGTGCAAGATCGTCTTTAATGCATCTGGGAAACTTGGAAGGTGGTGATAGTTCGATGACGTCTTTATTGGTCGGTTGATTTTCAGAGAGATGGAATAAAGTTACAGCTCCAGAGTTTAAGTCAAATAGCACGAAAAGTTATCAGTGAGAAAAAAAGAGTGTGGGAGAGAGATGGAAACCATACTGAGAGGTGGTATGCATACTGGAGGTGTGTGTGTGTGTGTGTGTGTGATGTGTGTGTGTGTGTGTGTGTGTGTGTGTGTGTGTGTGTGTGTGTGTGTGTGTGTGTGTGTGTGTGTGTGTGTGATAGAGACAGGGAGACAGGAATAGGGGGTGGGGTAGCTGAGAGGGAGCCCCAGGCTGAATACAGCAGAGTTCACACCAGCTGTATTGATGTCAGGTTGAATATTTCGGCTCAGAAGCAGCAGCCGGGCTCGTCTGTGAAGATCTGTGTGTTCAGGTGCGTTATATGAAATCATCCCGACAGAAGCAGCCAAGCTCGGTGTCCGCTGGGGAAGCTGGTGATCCTCGGCCAATGCCTTCCTTCTTAAATCCTTCATTTCTCTCTCACTGTCTGAGCCTCTTTAACTCTGTGTCTCTCTGGGTGAAAGACAAAGAGAGACACAGTTGTTGTCTCTCGTCCTCTGGTCTGTCAAAAGTCAGGATTTGTCACCTTACTCCCTAGCAGGAGAGTAAAATGAAGATGCACTTGCTACTTCCTTCATACAACATCTTAAAGGCTTAAAATATTGTCTTTACAGTAAAGATAGACAGAGGATGAAGCCTTTACTCGTCTGTGTTGACTCAAATTAAGTTTCGTCAAGTTGTTATCCAGATGTATTGGAGCCAAGTGGCTGACGCTCTAGATGAGGCGCTGCATCACTGAGTCGTGAGTTGTGCGTCTCCTACAGGCAGCGTGTTGCCTGTTTATCCAGTTATCACAGGCACAGGAATGAAAACAAGATGTTCCGCACACGCTACACAACATGGAACACGCATTACAGGCAGTGTGCACCAGGCCTTATGGATGGGATAGGGTGAGGAACTCAGGCATCCGGAGGGATCTCAGAGTACAGGGCCTGCTCTGCATCGAGAGGTTCAGGTGTCTGACTGGGAGGACTCCTCTGCACCTTCCTCTGCTGGTTCCTGGGGCCGGTCCAACTGGTCGCAGGCCCCTGGGTTGACCTGAAACACGCTGGAGAGATCAGGTATCTCATCTGGCCAAGGAAGGGCCCTGGGTTCCCCTGAGGAGGAGCTGGAAACGTGCTTAACCTGCATCCAACACAACAGGACTCCGGATAAGCTGTAGATGTGTGCACACTCTGTTTCTCCTCATAGTGTCATATTTGTGTACTCTGAACATAGTGTGTCCTGAAGGAATGAGTTCTCCTCTATGGATACTTCCTCTTTCTCCATTTTATGATTTGTATCTGTGGAGAAGATAATAAAAAATGACCTGAAGTATCCCCTAAAAATCTAACACGTGTATCTGAACCCCTGTGTTGTGATCTTTGTGGTCAATCACACAATCTGTATCCTGTATAATATGCTTAGTTTCTGAGTGGACCTATCGAAGAACTGTAAAACAGTAGCTGAATCATAGTACATTTCTTGACTCTTTCTTTTTTTCACATTTGGGGGTTTCTTTGATAAAGGAAACTGTGCATTATGTTGATGGGGAGTTGCTTCAGTACTGTCACTCCACTGCCCACGCTGTGAAACCGCTGAAAACACAAAAGACAAATCTCCAGTTGATTTAGTCCCAGGACGGGAGCAGGAAGTGACCGTGAGGACGGGATGTTTATATTACTAAAGGTTTGTTACCCTAACCTTGTGAATTGAGGTGCAGAGGTCCCACGTGAGCAGAATAGGTGTGTGTCTGTGTGTGTAGGGGGGAGGGGGGGGGGTGCATGTAAAGGTTGTGCACCACTGTGACAGATGAAAAGAAATTACCTCACAGTCTTGGGTTACAGTGAATCTAATTAGAGGATTACGGTTGTGATAAGGATTGGAAAGCTTGTGTAGCTGTTCGTACTGACTTCAATTACAACCTGGGTTGGTCTTGATGTAATGCATATAATTATGTTGTAATTATACCTTTGGAAGATGTTTAGTAATGCAATATGCCATTTTGCAACTACAAGTTAAGGCCGCAGTGTTCGAGGAGGCTTCGGCGAGTGCCAAAAAAACAAAATGGTAATTTCAGGATATAATTTGCAGCTCTGCAGCGAGTAGTTCAGCTGCTTGCATTCCAGCCAATAGAGAGTCGACTGAGGCTGGCTACTTAGTGTATGGTGAGGTTGACATGTAATTAAACATTACACAGAAGAACAACAGTCTTGAATCTGCGCCTGTATGACAGCTGTTCTCAGAGTGAGTATGAATCCCTGACACCTTCATAGTGTGAAAACATGGGTTTATTGTTAATGTGCATTGTCACAAATGAGAACTACACCAGAAAACGGTATCTGGTGACCAGTGGTGCAATGTGAACAAGTACATTTACTTCATTACTGTACTTAAGGACATACTCTGTGTATCTGTAGATATAAATACATTTATTTTCAGGTACATTTACCTTTTACTTCACTACATATACCAGCAAATATCTGTGGTTTCTACTCTACTACATTTTAACAATCAATTGCATCCCATGTTTACATCAATTTTTTTTTAAAGTAACCAATAACAACAGGGGCATGAGTCCAATGATCCAATCAGAGCAGGTAGGTAATTAGACCCCGCCTCCTGCATTAGACCCCACCTCCTGCAGCAGCAGCAACACAGGTGAAGAAGAAACACCTGAAATGTTATTAGTACAGTTTAGTATTAAAGTATTAAGTACTTTAAAAAAGTATTGGCACTCAGCAAGTACTTTTATTTTTCATACACTTTAAGTGTCTTTAAAAGCAAGTACTTTACATTTGACATGTCCTCAAGTAGACAAGTTTATCCTGTACATATACTTGAGTAAAATGTTTGAGTACTTCCTCCACCACTGCTGTGATTTATGAGACCAGATCTAGTAAAACTCTTGTTAGATAAATTACTTGCCGTTATGTGCTCTGAGGTTCAGTGAGTGGAAGACATTCAACCACACAGAGAAGTAGATGAACTCTGCGTGTCCATCCTTTACCGTTTGTCCTCTGAGGGTGGGGGGGGGTGAGGTGTGGCCGATGTAACAACTCCTCATCGGACTCAAAGGTCAGGCCGGGATGTCCGGTGCCAGCGGCGACGGGGTTCGGATACACACACACACTCAGCCCTTCCTGTGACGTGTTTTCTGAATGGCTCTCTTGTGGAGACAGGACGACAGGAAAACCATATTATTCCTGTTCTTTATGACTCAAGTCCGGCTGATATCAGAATGAGATCTGCTGAGCGACGCGGGGTGACGGCAAACAGAGGAGATGCTGTCCCAGTCATCAGCTGGGAACCCGGCTGCAGGCTTCTTCTGGGAAAGTCTGTCAAAATAAAAAAATCTGTTCCCCAGACACACACACACACACACACACAGAGAGAGAGAGAGAGAGAGAGAACATGTACCTGCAGGGACCCAGAGCTCTGAGCATGTGTGTGCATGTGTGTCTATGAATTTGTGTTGTGGAGCCTGATGTATTTACCAATATTAATACACCTTCTGGGAACCTCTCTCTCTCTTACAACAGCTGGTCCAGCTGTGTAAAGACTAAATCTGTACAGGTTGCCTATAGGAGAAACCAGCCACCGTCCATAAATCACAGATTGAAATGCATTCCACAGGTGGAACCTCATGTGACTTCATGTTCAACATTCGACTAGAACATCGCTGTGCGTCGAACCACTGAGACAACACATCACCCAGTCAGGTAAGTGACCAAACTGGGACCAGTGCTCACAGCCCAGCACCGTGCAGCTCGATTCACCAGAGATCACCAGAACTGGCAGATCTGCCACAGGCGTCCCTGTTCTCTTCACAGATGATAGACATCCAAAGGTCAGGAGAGGTCGTGGTGAGCGTTACGCTGCTGTGACATCATCCAGCATGACCGGTGTGTCGGGGGGCAGTGATGTTCTGGGGGGGCATGTCCTTGGAGGGTGGCACAGACCTCCATGTCATAGTCAACAGTTCCCTGAATGCTGTTAGTCACCAGGATGAAATCCTCAGACCTCACCGCTAAGATCGCACTTGAAAAGTTAGTTTTCTATGAAACTCATCATGAAAAATCTCACAAAGTATTGATTAACATATAATGCTGTGAACCCTCCCCACCAGTTGGCTCATTTTATATCCCAGTAAGAATCTTTCCCAGCAGCGTGTGTGAGTTCATGCATGTTGATGTCAAAGTTTCACAAGCACAACGTGACACCGGGGGTGTAATCATAATCCCAAAGAGTCATTAATGTTTACAGCACCTCACCATGGACCTGCCAGTCCTTTTTGGCTTTGCAGAAGCATTTTAATATATGATCAAGTGAAAGGGACAAGAGGTCACGCTCACCGCGAGGAGGCCTATCTGTCCACATGCCTGGCGAGCCCTGCGGTGTGTGCCGCCTCCGAGGCTCCTTGGCACAACCTCTGCATTCTTCACTTGACCATCACCCTTGGATTCCTCAGGGGCACTGCCCTTAAACACTATACTGGCTGTCCATCTTGCCAGTTTACTGACTTGAATTCCTGCATTGGTTTCCACTATCCGCCCTCTGGTCAGAGGCAGCATCCTCTCTGCCCGTCCTTGGCTGGAGCAGCTCGTCCCTGTGGTTCTGAGGTAGCTGATCCGCGCTGCCAGCAATGCCAGGGTCTGTGTTACTGCTGGTGTTATATTACCATTGTCTCCAGACAGTTCCTTTAAACATTAGCAGAGCCCTCTCTCTTTGTATTGGGTGTGTTGAGTTACGAGTGATGCAGCAGTGCTGGTGTGAGGAGTGAAACTTTGTTCTGCTCTTATCTCATCGAAAGATCGTTTTTCTGAGACTGAAAAACATTTTTTATTTTGTTCGAGGCTACAAAAACAAAACCAGCTGATGCGGAGCCAAAGTAAATTCTTACATGTCACTAATTGTGTCAGGAGAAGCTGGCGGCTGGACGTGTCTATATAATATGGAGCGTATCCAAAACAAACACTGCCACCGCTGACATGCAGATATGCACTGTCTGAGCCGGAGTGCCAACCTGGCACACACTGAGTTCAAGTTTCCTTCTCAGCTCGTTTCAACACACAGTGATTTGTGTCTGAATGTACTTTTCATTGTGTAAAAAAACTCATATCAAGTGACTCATATCTGAACTAAATACAGATTCTGTTTTTAATTGTTAAAGCCGGCAGGAAGCATGTGAGATGTTCTCTGATGTGCAACAGACGTCACCGGCTGGAAATAAACCCACGGATCTTTTGGATGTTTACGATGCATCTTAACCGAGGTGAGATCCGATTCACTTTTCATTACCTGACCCGAAACCACCTGCACAGCTATCGGCCAGATCACCTGTTTGATTGCAGCAATGCACCTGAAGCCGTTTGGAAGAAGAGTAGCTTTACCTCCATCTAACAATTTAGTAAGTGGTCGTTCGCTGCTCTCGGAGAAGCCTGAGGAGATGATCAAACTTTTAGCACGCTTCAGCTCCTCACCCCACACAAATCATTCTGCGGTTAAACTGATTAGGGATCAGATAAGCATGAGTACCACACATTGTGGGGTTTTTTTTTCCCCGTGCGTTTCACATGTGTTCAAGTCGCTGGAGCCCCATTCTCCTGACGTTTTAATGAGGCAGGGAGAATGACAGATCATTTAAAGTGTAACTTTAGCCGCCTTTATCGCAGAGCAGTGTCTGTTTCCACAGACGGCTCACTGACGTAGGTGCACTTGGCCGTGGTGAACATTACGTTCGGAGGAGGAACAGATGCACCTTCTCAAAATCTGGCCCGGGATGATCTCCTCCTCTGGAACATCCACCGATCAGCCCATCTTGTGACTGGGGTCGGTGATGGTCTGACTTCCCATCTCCCTTCTGCACTGTACATAATGTGGGCGCTTGCTCTTACTGGTTGTTTAAAAAAGAAAAATCAAGTTATGCTTGCCTCAGTATTGAACTCCTCTGGATGTCAGAGACCTCATTTTCACACTCACCTCATTTAAAGGCTTGTGCACTTGGACTTCACCACGTTATTCAAAGTCAGTTCGGTCCCTGTTGGGTGTTGGAGAGTCAGTGCCTGTAGAGAGAGACACAACAGAACCAGATCTCCACTGGCCCGTACGTTTGGACCACCCGCCGCCTCGGAGAGACGTGACAGACACTGTCTCAAAAAAACCTGCAGCCAAAGCACTACACAAGTGGTTTGAGTCGAGGTGTAACACTCCTGCTGTCAGGCACCACTGCCAATTGCCTCCAACAACTCATTAACAGTGTGAAGAGACAACGATGTGAAGACGCCGATCGCCCTAAGTGGAATGGAAGTTGCACTGCTAACATGCATCTGCTCCCACGTGAGACAGGCAGGGGCTTGTGCACAGCTTCCAAGGCTCCGATGTGAGTTCAAAAACAATAAACACCGAACATAATGAAGTGTGTAGCTCGGTGGAAGGTGTCGGCCTGCAGACAGCGAGGTGGACAGAAGGGTGGAGGGTCTCGTCTCAGTTAAGCACTTCACTCTCTCACCGTCACGTCCTCGTCCCTCTCACCAGCGGAGGCTCTCGGCTGCTGAGATGTTGAGATGTGTTTAATTTGCCCCCGAGAGGAAATCAAAACAAAAACCTTCGAGGAGCGTTGATACACAAAACTCTAGTTCCCATGGTAACAGGTGTTAGATGAAAATATATGTCAGACGTTGGCACTGGTAACCTGGAATCCAACATTTACATTTAAATAGGATATAGCTAAATATTGATTGTTGCTCCGTCAACCTGTTGCCAGCGCAACCCTCCACAGGAATGATATTTAAAAATTGATGAATGGATAAAAAATGACAGCACGTTGTTGTATTATTCAGTTCATCGCACGCCACAGTTTGAAATGTCCACAAACTAATTCCAGGAAACTTTCATGTTGGTTGTCCTACGATCAACATGTGAAGAGGACAAGGCCTCTCTCCCAATTTCTTTTTCAGGGGGCAAATAAACCACAGAAGAGAGAGAGAGAGAGAGAGAGAGAGAGAGAGAGAGACACCTATTACCCAGCAGCTTTGCACTTCATTGGAGAGCTCCATGTGCTCCAGAGTGTTTACGAGTCCCAGCAGTGAGTGGCCTTGTGGGACGTGGGAGTGGAGGACCAGGGCACAACAAAAGGGTTTTAATTGGTGTGTGCTGGAACAGAGAGACTGGCCAGTGTGGTGTGTTGAAAAGCAAACTGACCAGTAAAAATTGTGTTTTTTTATATAAAAAAGGAGGTTCTCTCAGCTCACTGCGGTTGTTTTTATTAAACCAGGTGGACGCTGGCTGGATTTTATTAATGATATTAATGTATTAATGCTGCTCGCAGTCCAAGCACTGGCACATTTAAATTATTAAAGAGATGCTTCACACTTAAATGCGTTTTTGAGAATCAGGAAAGCCAGTTTGTCTTGGCCCCTTTATGAATTTCCAGGGAAAAGCACTTCAGACAGAACATTTCAATCAAAAATGTGTTTTCCTATTCTATCCAACGTGTTTTATGTTGGGCATATATGTCTTCTCTCACCAGTACCACTGGTAACAGCCAGGCGGGGATGAAGTGTTTTAGGGGTGACCTCTTCTTCAAATGTAAGAAAAAAAGCGACATTCAACTTCTCCTTGAAACGTTTAAAGTTTTAAGCCTAAACGTATACGTGAGTGATGAGATCACTTCAAGAATATACACATACGCATGTATTAGAAGTTCAATAACTCTAAAGTGAGAATTAGCCTATAGACCTTTGTCATAATTACATGTGTTGAGACCAGATGTTGTTGAATTGGAGATTTAAAACTGGTATATTCCCATTTCAGATGCAGATCACTAGTTCCCACCTCCTCCTACGGCCTATGTAGATGCAATAGCAGTTAAGGGAACATTTTTTATACTTTTATCTGTCATCATGAGTTTTCACTTTCCGACCTGTTTTACCCCCATATGATTCACCACTCGGGGTAATGGGCTGAATGGCTGTCTCTGTGTTCTGATAACGCAGTTGGATAAGAGTCACCACTGTGGGGATGTTGCAGGGCAGATTACGACGGAGGATGAAGTAAATCGGATTTAGCTCAGTGGACTCTTCTTCCATAAGGGAGAAATCATAAACGTCGAGGAAGTGCAGCAATTCTGTGGATTATTTTTAGCTTATGAATTAGTCCACAGTTGATTCTCTTTACCGCAGCGGGACTCAGTGTGTGGGAGATTCAGTTCACACCTTTCAAGAATATTCATTTTTCATAGTTCTTGGTCTTTGTAATGTATACGTATCCCTATCAGTGAATTGTGCGTTTGTGACGTCTATTAAACCTATGGACGTAGTTTTTTAAAGGGGGTTGAACCTTTCCTTTTCTTTAGGCCTTTTTCCCACAGAAACAGTAACAGGATATTATCTGATGTAGTTACTAATATTTGTACAGATAATTAAATTGGGAGCTTTTTATATATGAAATAGCTCCTTCAGATTCACAAACCTATAAAATCTCACCACAGGATTATTAAGAAAAACAAATTAAAAAGCAGCAATTATGGAAATGCACCCCCCCCCCGACGGAATCCCACATGACCCTGCACTGTGTTACTTTAATTAAGGCCCCAGCAGTAGTTTTAGGATTCCTCCTTCGTGACACAGTTGAGTTTTCAGAAGAGCGTCTGATGAAAGAGTTATTACATTTCCATTATCATTATCGTCATTATAATAACAAGCTAATGATCAGGTCTCGTGAGTGCACCTCTGACTCTCCCACTCGCAGGCACACCCACACAGACGGAGACCCAGAGGGCGATCTGTGGAAACATGCCCCCCCGACTATCTTGATCTCATGTGTGAACAGAGGTTTGGCTCCCCTCTGTTTGGGCTTGTATCACACGAGGTCCCGAGGAGGAATGGTTTGAACATGACCTCATCAGGCAGAACAAAAGACGGAGCGAGCTGCAGAGGAGAGAGAGAGAGAGAGAGAGAGAGAGAGAGAGAGAGAGAGAGAGAGAGGAGAGAGGAGAGAGAGAGAGAGAGAGAGAGAGTGAGAGAGAGAGAGAGAGAGAGAGAGAGAGAGCGGGGCCTGGGAGGAGGAGCGGGGCGGCCTCCAGGGAGCCGGGGGGTTCAAGCCTCTGCCGATGTTTTAGAGATTAGGATGCTGGGGAAGTATATACAGTATCTTAATTGGGAGGGTGAAGGGAGGAAGGAAGGAAGGGAGGGAGGAAGGAAGGAAGGAAGAAAGGAAGGAAGGGAGGTGAATGGGTGGGAAATCCACACTGGAAGGAAGGGAGCAATAACAATCAGGTCAAGAGAAGCTTCAGCTGAGGATTAGTTTGTGCTCATTAGGTTTCTCTCTCTCACTCTGGGTTCCTGTTGGACCATCTGAAATAATTCAGAACAGCATTACACAGCTAAGATGCAAACCTCTGAGTATTACACTGAGAGGGGAGCAGAGATAGACCAGCAGGAAACTACACATATGATAATATAAACTTCCATTTTTATCACAACCTAAAAACCTTTAACACAATATGGATCGTGCAGCTTTTTGAATCTCGACTGTATCGTTGGCTAGAGGTTCAAATCGCACACTTGACAGTGACCCTGTTCTCACGGCCGGTGTCAAAAGGCTGGTGAAGCAGCTGTCACTCGAGCTGTGACGCACATCTGTGTGATAAATCACAACGACAAGCAACACAACAACACAGTAGTAACCAACGTTGTGTACTGTTATATACTTGGAGGGGTGCAGAGAGAACTGGAATAATTATACTCTGAGTAAAGTTGAATTTTAAAGTTTTTCTGTGGCGTGATTCAGACGCCTTTGAATGACAAGTCGTCCAAAAGGTTGTAAACAGTTATCGGAATAAATCCACGTTACCTCAAATTAGGTAAATCGTTTTTTGTCATTATATTTAACATCATCTTGATATCATCAGATCATTGTAAGGCAACACAACAGCGGGTAAATCCCAGTACAAGCCTCGCTCTTTCTGGTTTACGCCTAAAATAGACTTTCTGCTAAAAGAGTGAAAATGTATTTGTGTCGTTTCAGGACAAAGAACGAAGTCACTTGAGCAAACAGACTTTCAGGCAACACTGGAGTTCAGTGACCTCCGACGTGTAAACTGTGTCGGCCAGTGAGTCAGATAAATGGGACTGTGCTTGTGTTACAGTTTAAACAGCGTGCACAAACATATGGATCCCGTGCACTCACTTACAGTGTGCACAGAAACTCACTCCCCCATCTGTCCTGTGGCAGCTTCATGAGCAGGAAGGGACCCTGAGGCCCGTGTCCACAGTCATCCCTGTTTTACAGACACTGAACGGTTGTATGTAAACTTTAGAATGAATATAAATCTGAATATTTATTCCAGATTGGTAATCCTGCTCACAAATGTCAGCTGGGCTTGTCTCCCATGTGACCCTCAAAAGATGAGCAGTGAAGCTCATTGACGGAGGGACATTATGATTCATATCCCATATCTTGGTTATGTAATGATGAAAACACATGTAGTCTGAACATGAATCCACGGGATGTGTTTTATAACCAAACCTGTATAACCAACATGTCAGTGTTAATATGTCCTCGTGCTAAACTAGAGTTTAGAGGGAATAATTAACAGCAGGTTGTGTATTTGCAGTCGTCTCTCTGGTGGACATTAAAACGTCTCCTGGAAGATTTGATCAGCTGCAGTTGATAAAGCATTTTTAGTAAATGTGTTCTGTAACACAAACTTTACAGCTCAGAGACAGGGACACACACTATGTTGTTGGTGTTGGAGGACGAAAACCACTAAAGATAAAGTGTGTAAAGTCTTTCTTTTGGAAAACCAAGTCAGTCACAATCAATTATTACAAAACAGTTTAAGTACAAGTGAAAGAATTGTGAAAAATATTGATTTACACAATAAATAACAAATGAAATGTGGACGTCAGACCTTCAGGATCTGATCTGTAAAAACTACATTTTGTGATAAAATCAAAACAGCTTCATAATTCAACTTTTTTTGATCAACTATTGTTTCCAAGGACACAATGAACTTTCAATTCCCTCAAGCAGGTAATAAAAACATTCGAGCACTTAGCAGTTGGACTGGGCCCAGTGGTAACGCAGTTCAAGTTTCCATGTCTCTCAGGGAAATCAAGTGAAATGATAGAAAGCTCATTAATGGCTTCTAATGTGGTGAAGCTGTTTTGTCAGCTGCTGATTCCAAGGTCAGAGAAAACTTCTTAAAATCTCAACCTGGTGTTTATCCTCCAAGCGGGAGTTTGAATCCTGGACCTCACTGCTCGATTGTGTTGCTGTTTTCACTGTCAGACTTTTGGAATACACACTTCGACATGACACAACCATGGAAACCAACATGATCTGTCACGGTCATCTGTAAACAGGCTTGTGCCAGATGCTTGTAAACGCACAATGAAGCTGCTGATGGACACAACCGTACTTCCAACGCAGCAAATTAGAGTTGACGGCTTCCAGCCACATTTCATAAAGATTTGCCTCATTTTATACGAGGTCCTGTTGTCCTACAGCAAAGTTATGTACCTTGTCAGATGTTGGCTCACGGCCTTTCCAACACGTGGTGTAAATTGTCTTTGATTTCTTCAAAGCCAAAAAATGCTAACAAAGCACGTTTTGGCCCCAGAAATATGACGGTAGAAAACATGGTTTGGCTTGTGGCTCCCGGGTGTTACTCTAAAACAATCCTTACTTTACCTTTACTACTCTAGGTCAACTGGACTCCGGCCAAAAGCGCCCATACTGCGCCCTACTCCGCTCCGCAGTACTGATCCCAGGACTATTTCCAGTGAACTTGAGCCCCCCCCCTTAACTCCTGAACTCAGAGACATTGGAAGGAATGAGAAAATGACACCTAGGAAAACATTCCACGAGGGGACCCTGCTCATGCTCATGCTCGGGCTGGCGTCCCCGGCATTCCCTGCATGTCCGACGAAGCCGTACGAGCACATTAGCATTCTCCCTTGGGGCAACGTGTATTTGTTTGGAGCCTCGGAGTGGTTGTGATAATTTTTCCTTGTCCCCTTTTAAACCCATTTGCTATGACGCCCAAGACTTAAATAATGAGATCGATACCACTTTCGTTGGTGCCTGATACATCGTAATCATAGAAATGTTTGAAAAGCACCACAAAGTTTGATATGTAACTAAATATGCTCGTTCAACCTTCTGGTCGAGAATGTGTTAAGAGACTAGATACCTATTGTTCATTGGCTTAGCTCAAAACAACGAGTAGGGGAGGGAGGAAACGTTCAAAGTCTGTCAAACAGCTTATGTCACTATTTCTTGGCTGAAGGGAGTAGTTTACCGGGTGTAGAAATCAGTGGGAAGAGCTATTTCGGGCACCTGTTAACGTCCAGAAGTGTAAATCCCAACTATTTTGTGGTTATGTCAGCAAAATAAAGTATCTTCAACTTTCTCCTGCTTCTTCAAACACAAACTTCAGTGATTGTTTCTCTTAAAAGTAACTGATTTGCTGATAAATGGATTTTGTAAGTGAGACAAGCTGTTTCCCCGGTTCCCATTTTATTAAATTTGGATTTAAAATCATGAAGAACACAGAGTTGTGTCGTTTTTAAGATTATCATATTAGTGTATTAATTGTTGTTCCTTTCTAAATATATTGATACGAATTCTGCTCATGAATATAACCTGCTCTCCTGGGCGTTCTGCCTCTTGGGCTCTATTTAAAGCAGCCGTCTGACAGAGTTTGCACTAGTAATCCCACCGAGCAAGATTAATATGTGTTTCCATAGTTATGTACTTAAGTTGTGACGTGTCAAAGTGCGATACCGATACCTCGCTCGTCTATT
Source organism: Pseudopleuronectes americanus (assembly GCA_038501795.1). Classification (NCBI taxonomy): domain Eukaryota; kingdom Metazoa; phylum Chordata; class Actinopteri; order Pleuronectiformes; family Pleuronectidae; genus Pseudopleuronectes; species Pseudopleuronectes americanus. The sequence goes on from CM076727.1 coordinate 19,659,765, forward strand.
TACATGCACGAGGACTCAGGTGCTCACGGTTCACGGCTCAGCCCGGCAGCATGGGCCTAATCTCCTGCGCAGTGTAAACGCATCACTTTTTCCCTCCAACAGTCGGACCACAGTGGAATCACTTTTAATAGCAGAAGGAGGGATGCACTCCAAAAATTCCTGTGTGGTGAAGTTTGAGAGACAGCCTGCGCCGGGCGTCAGACAGCTCTGGAGTTTGAAGGGGGGAGTTTGAGTGGGTAGGGGCCCTGCCTTTTAGTTTCAGGTGCCTCACGGCTATGGAAATGAAACTCATGCAGATAACTTCACAGCTGGGGTTAACTTAAAACGTCCTAGCAACATAAACCAAAAACATTTTGACCTTCGATTCCCACCCAGTAACATCTCTGTGAGGAATGAAATCAATGGGGCATCCCCCCCCAATCCCCCACCCCTCCTCCTGATGACCTCATGCCTCAGAGATGTCTGACGTCATCATGGGAGCTCTCTGTTTAAAAACTGTAGAAATCCCCACAGGTTTCTGATCAGGACGCTGCCAGGTTTCGATAAAGGAGGTTCCAATCCCCACCCCAGGTCTCCATAGAGACTGAGCTGACTAATAAAAATAGCCTGTTAGCTGCGTTTGGCCCCCGGTGGGAAGTGGCTCCTCTCCCTGAGTCTCTGTGTGTGTGAGAGCAAAGACGTGATCGGACTCATCTGGGATAGAAACACTCGCTGTATGAAATGCTGCAAAGATCAGGAACCCTTCACAGTTTGTCTGCATCCACTTTGTGTTGATGTTTACGAACACCGCTGTATTTTGTGTGTGCACGTGTGTTTTTTTTCGCTGTCTAGTGGTTAGACAAAGGTCTTCAGGAAGCAGAGGAATCAAAGCCACATGGACGCTGTCAGTGTCTTACTGTACTTTCAAAGCAAGTGGGCCCTTAAACATCAGGTTGAGGAGCAAGTAATAGGTGGCAGGTGAAGTTCATGGAGGTACGATGATGCTCCACCTCTGGTAAGATGGAGGGACAGAGCCATAAGGGGGGAGGCTTCCTACTCTCCAGCTTGTTTCCTCTCTTATCACTGTGCAATATTTCATGGTGACACGTCATGTGACTCCTCCTCATGCCATGCCCCATATACCGCTGCATATACAGAGAGAGAGAGAGATGCAACTGTAAGAGCTTCACAAGAAGAGTGAATCATAGACTCATTTATCTGAAAGAAAAGTTTCCAGCTTCTGTTTCACGAGCTGACTTGGAACCACAAATATGAAACGTTCAAGGTCATATTATAAATGTTTGAAAATAGGATGAATACTTTATGACTTCCTTTCCCATCCCACCCTCGCATTTCATGAACGGCCGGAGCTGGTACACTCGGCGGAGACCACATGCACTTCATGTAATGGCTCCGCGATGTTCCTGGAGAGACGATCGTGTAAATGTTTCATACAGAGGAGAAGTTATGGGACAGTTAGAATATCAGAGAGGGTGCAACTGGTGTGAGAGCAGGACACTGGGTTTGTATCCTGAGATTAAAACGATTTGAAATATGAAATCTTCTATTTGCTTCATTTGAAAATTGTTTTGGTTATCGCTACATGCTCAGAATTGTTCCGACACTGTTTATGTTTATTATGTTTAATGGCTGAGAGAAAACACATCTTCTAATAAATGTACCACTTGTCCGCTGGAGAGGTTGTGACTTCAATAAATACTCCCTAGAGCTTGATTTCCATGTTCCTGTTTTATTTATTAGGAATATTGAGCCATTTCGATGGAATGTCTGCCGGACAAACACAAGCAAACAACACACAAATTATATTTCACAACTGTATAAAGATCTGGTTAGCATCTATTTATTTTACTGCATAGGAATGTGCCAGTAGGACAAATATCTTCTACTCATGTTTAGTTGGATCAGTACTGCAGGCGGACATCCTGCGTTCCATCATCATAACATAGTCCCTGAATAGACAGCCGTACATTGAGATCTAGGACACTCGGTAAGATGGTATACATAGTGTGTTGTGCACTTAATACCTTTGTCTGGGATTTTTCTCTTTGACAATAAGAATCAAATTTTAAATACACATTTTAAAGTTAGTTTGCAAAAGTGTTTGACAACTTGAATCATACAATTTTGATTGAATCTGTTGCTTCTCTTGTAAAAACAGTTTTTGGCATTAACAGATACAGACACATTCAAACAGTGTATCTATGGGAAGCACTATTCTATGAGAGGCAACTTGGGGTTCAATGTCCTGCCCAAGGACACTTCGGCCTGCAGATGGTGAAGACTGGGATCGAGCTGCCGGACGTCTTGTGAGAGGAGCACCGCTCTCCCCCCTCGGCCACAGCTGCCCTCTCTCTGTCCTCAGGCTATTTTCTTTTTGAGAACACCATGTGCCTGAGGATGATCCAATATCTAGTAATTACAAATTTTAAAAAAGTACATTGTGAGACTTGTGGTTTGTGTATTTTTACCTCCTGTCCCTGTTTCTTCACTCATACACACTGTGTGCTAAATAATACATATCCCAGTATGTGTGCCTGTACTATTACTTATCCTGGACCCATATTTTGGACACAGGCACACATTTTGCAAAAAACACAGACACAATAACACAAGTTACAACACAACAGGTGCTGCTCTGCTTTGTCCTCACTGCTCATCACCTGCTTCCATCATCAGTCACTCGTTGAATTAACAGGTTAGATTCATTTCACACCAGCAGTTGAGATCAATGAATGAATCTTACATCAAGTCGAGAGGAAATCTGAACCTGCTGGCTCGGGGGGGGGGCGGGGAGAGAGAGAGAGAGAGAGAGAGAGAGAGAGAGAGAGACAGAGAGGATGTGCATGTGGGCGTGAGGATGATGATGATGAGTATCTGTGTAGTGGGTGAGTGAAACTGACTCAGTAGAAATAAATCCTGAGGACGGGTGTTTTAGTCAGACAGGTTAACAAGGTTATTTCTGGAGGAGCCGGCAGGAGGCATGCATCGACACGTAGCTGTGGTTTTTTATTTACAACCGCTGTGGTTTTCGTCAAACAATGGATTCTTATTGAAGGAGCTTTAAAAAACGCAGCCGTAGCGTCATCCCTCCATACGCAGGCTGTCTGTTGACACTGTTGATTAAATACAGTGGGATGTGAGCTTTGTTATAAAAACGTGTCTTTATTCAGGAGGATGAGCATAATACAAAATGAAACAGAGACAAGGAGCAGTTACCAGTTACATCCCAGTACACAGGGGTCGCCCAGTTAACTGAATATGTCCACACTCTGCTGACAGGCCGACTCACGTCCGACCTCACATCTGACTTTCTGCGAGAGGGATATTCGCCCGGGCGAGAGCTCGAATGACTCGGCTCATGTTTGCTTTCTGATCCGCACCATTGTAATGTAATGAAATACTCCGGACGAATTGACAAGCGCCTGATATTGTTCTGTTTTTCCTGCGAGCCGTGCCAGAGAAAGAGTTCTTGACTGGAATCCAATCAGTCATTCAAAAGCCAGGGAGCCAAGAACCTGTCCACGCTGGAACAACAGTGTTTCTCCGGGCTGAGCGGGACTCTGTCATAGTGTTTACAGGCTGCGTCTCCGGCAGGTTCTCAGCTCCCGACCCCGTGCGTTGTGTTTCTCTTCTGCAAACGAAGAAATGTAGGTTTTTGTTTGGTTTATGTTAAATTCTTCGATTTGTGTTTATCTGGGTGATTGAGACTTATCTTCTCGATCTACCGTTCACTCACAGAAACGTGGAGAGCATTCCTTTCGCTGCTTGGGCCTTGTGATGAACCTTGGAATGTCCGTGTGAATTAGTGCACATAATGGAGAGAGGGAGAACTAGCACTCTTTGTCCTAAAGGGAAAAAGTGTGGATGTGCTCGTGCAGTGGAAAACACACTGTAGCTGCAACACCGCATTCCTCGCGCTCATCCTTCTATATTAGGCAACTGCACACTAAGGTACATTAACAAACACAGGAGAGTGAGCCGACCGTTTTTCCAGAGCGAGCAACACATCCAGCGGAATGTGATGAGCAGATAAACCGCAAGGAACCGTTTCATCCAATGGCGTCCACTCGTTCGCTGCCACGGCGCCACCTGCCAAGGATGACACAACTCAGGAACGGATTTGTTAAACACCCTGAAACAACCATTTACACACTCTTTCATCCATTGGCCAGAGAGGACTGGTCAAGCTGGGAAATTTCAAATAAACAGAAGGTTTTCCCATGTGAAATCTAAAATTGGGGCACGTTGTGAGCCGCAAGTGTCATCGCCTGCAGAGCAGAACCGGACTGTTAGTTCAGTCTCCTCACTGGTGACCAGGAAGGGATATTTATAGAATACAAGTGAAGAACTCCAAGTTATAAGAGCCAAGAACAAGGCAGAGATGAGGAGTCAAGACATAATACTGCTTCATAGCATGGAACCAGGAGAGGAACCACTGGGAACCACCAGCACTGGGACTGGTCTGCACCTTTGGCTTTCACAATGAAGGTAAAAAGAGACTTACACAATACAAAAGTGACAATAAGAGAGTAAATGTTGAGTTCAGACTGGAAGCAAAGGGAATTCTCACCTGGTGTCACAAAGCAAATCATGTTACTCGCATGATTATCGCCACAGGATCATTTGTGCTTGAGTAAAACATAAAATAATAACGTATGCAATTGTCCCTCCTTTTATTAAACTTTAATAGTAATCAGGTTTCAGGATCTGGACACATCAGGGGCGTAGACCTGAAACATTTATTAGAAATTCACCCGATAATTCAAAGCAAATGTAATATAAGACGATGTCCTCCTTTAAAAATGTGACTAACAAACATCCTCTCTCCTGATCTGACACACAAACTAATTCTAAGTAAACACCATTAACATGTTAAATTAATTTAATACATAGACATAAACCTATATGTAAGAATTCAAACCAACTGTGTGGTCACTCTAAACTTTAAATCGATCTGTTCTTCCAAAGTCAGGTTTCACAGAACGATGATATCGCCCGATGTCCCAACGTGCTGACTTCATCCAACTGTGATGTCACGAGGTGCTTCACATCATCCAACGATGATGTCACCACCCGCTCACATCATCCATCTGCCAGGTCGCTCCGTGTGATCCTCGTCCAGCTGGTGAGGTCACATCATTAACTGAGCAACAAGAAAGTGAGAACTCCCTGGTTTGTGTTTGAACGTTTGAGCTAATAAAACGTGTACACACAAGACGACCTTGTGTCATGTTTACCGCACAATTGTTGGAGTGTGTTGATTTCCCTCCTTTGTCTCGCTCGCCCTCTTCTCTCTGCAGCTGAAGCAGATATACGGAGAAACACATTCAAAGGTTAGAACAACCGAGGAGGTTGTGTAGTCACCCGTGTCTGTTTGTGTGTTTACTTGTCGAGCGAGATCACACAAAGATCCGTGACCACATCTGGATCGAACTTGCTGCTGGAGGGAACGGGACGCGGGCCAGGGAGGAGAATCAATATTATGATTTGATCTTTGGTTGGGATCCAGGTAATAGACGGACGTGTCTTGGAGGGTTTGCTCGCGGCCGGGCTTCGTTTCAGTTTTGTACATGTGTCATTAGGAGAATCACACAATCACGTGCACGCCATCGCTTCACCGTTCTGTTCTGTGTGTGTGTGGCCCCTGGGCTTTTCTTTTTTTCCACTGCACTGACAGAACACTGCACACGGTGACATCATGTGTGTGTTCAGGCTATGATTGAGGCTTTTTTATTTTTGCACACACTTCTGCAGCTCCTTTGTGTTGATGCAGCTTGGTGTCAGCTCTTTGTTACGTCGCTCCACAGCAGCAGTACGACTTCTCCCTCAGCTCTCGACACTCTCACCAGGACACCAACCGATACACCTGTTTGAAAGGGGACACACAACACACGTGTTAGTGTCTGGTTGTGGGGATTTGTGGTGAATCCTCAGATGAGATAAAGTCCTCCACGGCCTCGAGGAAGCTTCCTAATGCTCTGCAGCCACACTGAGTCACCACCGTCTCAACACACAGGCATTGGTGGAATACTTTAGCTAATCACATCTGGAATTAGGGTTTCTCTGAATCCAAAAAAGTGAAATCACATAATTACATATTTAAAAAGAATCGACTGTAAAAAGCCTGTTGCTCGTCTCCTGGAGCGCAGGGAGTGTGTGTTCTTGTGTGTGTGTTCTTGTGTGTTTGTTCTTGTGAGGTCACTGTAATGCTGTAACTCTCAGTGACAGTAACCGAGCTCTGGATTGCATCAGTGTCCTGGGAGCAGTTGGGGGGCATTTTGTGGGACCATCAACACTTTCCAGATCTCCACTGAAACTTACAGTGTGACTTACACTGTAAATAAACAAAGGCCTCTCCTCATGTGGCCCTTCTGTCTGTGGCTGTCAAAGCCAAAGACAACTGTGGTTCTAACATTTGTAAATAAAGTATTATAAGCTGAATTATGTTTTATTCGTTTAGCAAAACAAACTTGAAAAACGTCATTGTTTACCAACCCTGTCACATTGCATCATGGGAAATGTAGGATTCACTGTTTCTCGAGTTTAACCGGAACTAGAGGTCAGTTTCTCAGATCTTACTACTTAAATTGATAACACTCAAAATTAAAAATTAATTCACAATGATCAACTTGAACAAACTATTAAGTTGTCACATCAGCATAGAGAGGCGCTTAGGTCTGGGGATGCTGAGTCATGGGATCTCCACCCTGACTCATCTCCATGATTATCTTCCATTAAGTGAAATGAAATAATCCGGATGATGAAGAACATGTGGTACAATCTATAATAACGTGGAATCAGGCTACACATAGCTGTGATGCAGTTCCACACCGGTCCATTAGCTTCAAGTGTTTATTGTATTGTGTGAGAGCGAGAACCAGATTGAAACCAGAGGAATAAGGATCAGTGGCACCAGCTCCAGCCGGCTGCTGCCAGTCAGCACATCACGGAGTCTGTGTGTGGCTGATGAGGCCGCTGTGTGTGTTCATGGCGAGATGGCACGCTGCACAACCAGGTCTTGGCCCAGCTTGTCACTTGTCATCTTGCACAAGTCCTCGGAAAGTTACAGTCATTTGGCTTTCAACTTGTAATATTAACACGTGGACCATACACGTGCTCCCCCCCATCCCCACTCCCCTACACACACACTCACACACACATAGATCTACAATTAGTCATCAGAGTTACCAGGAGGCCGAGCTGATTACCCCAAAGGCAACATCTGTCCCATCCAATCACTGCCGTTACTGCATCTGCAAATTGTTTTTTTACAACATGTTTACAATCTGACATGTCGCTTGTTTAATAGAGAGAGGGTTAGGGTTAAGGGGGGTGGGGCTTCAGTGTGTGTAGAGCCTGTGAGCCCTGGTGGGACGTAAGTGACTTTCGATCGCTGAAAGGTTTGCTCAGTTCTGCAAACAAGATCTCAACAATGTTTTTACAATGACGTCCCTTGTGTTTACATGGACGACTACTGATGATGTGTCAGGGGTTTTTCCCGGCAACTTCTGATGATGTCACGGCTTCTTGAAGTACTGTCTCAAGTCCTAGGGGCAGATTTTACTAACCCCTCTCAGTTTCAAGGGGGCAAGATAACCCTAGAAAACAAGGGGTAGGGAGAAAGGGTGGAATTGGAGAGGTGGAAAAGAATGCCCTTGCTCCTTGTGGGTTGGGAGGTACTACAGTATATGTGAATATAGTCGTATTAAACCACTGCCACCTGCCCTGTGTTGCTAAAACTCCATCACCTTATACCCATCACTGCAGCCCTGACTCTCTGACCGTCTGTCCCCTCGTCTTCGCACCACTCAGTCAGTTGTTCAGATCCCCTTCCTGTGATTTCCTGCCTGATCCCGACCTCGCTATTTTCCCTGACAATTTGAAATGCACAGATTCAGTAATGAAACAGGGTTTTTTATTTCCCCCTTTTCTCTAATCAACAAATAGCCCGAAAAATGCCTCCGAGTAACATCATGTCCTCTCAGGAGAGCCATGCTGTGTCATTGTGGGCGTCTAGTTGCAGCTGTGGCCTAAGTCCCCTTCTGATGCTGTGTCATTGTTACCAGATGATGGCCACAACGTTGCATGCTGTGCCTTTGGCCTCAAAATAAAGCGCACCCCCCTCGCAGAGTCCAGTTCCTGGCCCAAGTGCAGCCATTCCGATGCAGACCCCCCGGGTGTGTGAATCCTCTAGCAAGTGCCCACTTAGGGGCAGAAGGGGGCGAGGACACGGCCACAACCAGTAGGAGCACCTGCAGCTCGGGGATGAGCCGGCGTTGCACTCGGCCAGGGGCCATTTGAGGGCATTTCGAGGAGGGAGTCTGGCAAGGAACCAAAGGGACGTTTTATAAGGGGAGCTGGCACCGTATCAAGGCGACAGCAACAAAAGTAAGAGCACAAGGAAGCAGCCGTGGTGTGTAGAGAGTTGGACCCATTTTTAGGTTGGTAATTATAACAGTGGAGGGTTGTCTCAGGTCAGTCAATGATAAAATGAGCGCGCCTCAACACTTGTGGCTGACAGACAAAACCGTCGCCCTGGGGCTCTGGTACTGCTATTAACTCAGCAGACCATGAAATCCTTCTCCAGACTAGAACAAAATATATATGTCACAGGAATAGGAGACAAAACTTCGGTCCTGCTGATGGACTGCTGCTAAAAATGGCTCGGCACGCACTCAATATTTAAAATTATAGAGATGCCCGCGCTGGCTGGTGATAGATGTCGACACTGACACAACAAGTGCAGATGAAGTCGTTTTTTCTTTTTTTTAATGAAACAGGTATGTACGAGTTGTTTGGAGTCATGGGAACTTTAAAAACACGGCTACAGCCTGTGCATGTCTGTGCAGTGCAAAAATAACGTTACACTGTCTCTGAATGATTGATCCAAGTTTGCAAGCTAACCTATTACAACACAAGGCATGTGTGTGTTTGTGGTTGTGTGTTTGCAGACTAGCACACACACACACAAGGTTGTCCAAGTTCCTCCTTGTCCAGGCATATCAAAAGGCAGGTGCCAGCTCTTGTGTTGGTGCCAGCCTGACACCGAGCCAGATTCCAAAGGTTAACAAGATTCTGCACTCTGCAACCAGCCACAGACAATGGTTCCATTATTCTCTCCCGCTGCACATACCTTCTCCGGTTCTCCTTTCCAGAACCTTGTTGTGCCGCACAAAACCAGGCTTGTGCGACCTGAGCCCAGGAACGTGCTGAGGAAAGATGATCGTGACATTTACTTGTAATAACACGTCACAGAATAAGGGTATTCTTCCTCTGGATTATTATAAAAATGGTATTGTTCAAATGAAAGATTGGATTTTCTATAAATACTTTGGGTGAATGTATAATCACTGAGCTTTTGACATCAAGCTGAATGGAGGTGTAAGTTTTAGAGGTACAAGGTAGCATCGTGTCTATAGAGCAAAACTAATATTTCATTAAATTGCAGGAACTTGTACCTAATGTTGTACCTTAATAAAAAATGTATTATTAAACCTTTCCTGAAGTTATTTGAAGAGGTTATTTTGAATTTCCTTTCCATTTAAGTTATCATAACCAAATATTACCCACATTCCAGCAACGTGTTCATATTAGATTTAAACAACAGTGAACTCATAATAATCTTAAAGATTCCTTCAGTTTCATGACCCACAGACACTCAGTGAATCCTGAGTATGTCTCCAACTGGACTCGCAAACAGCTGAGGCAACAAATGCAACCCGATTGGTTTTCTCTTGTTCACTCACTTCACAGTGCATCATAACAGTGAGTCGTGCATTAATATAAGTTCTCTTCATACAGTGTCTAAAACATCGATGGCAATTTGATATGTTCGTGTTATGTTGGGGCTTAAATTACACGATCCAGAAATGAGGTTAATGAGGTCGGCTGTGAAGAAGGCACCTGTTCCATGTGAACACATTCCATTCTGTCATAACACTACACTGTGGGTTTCTTAGAGAACACATACAAACAATTTTAATGCAAAAAAAGAATATTGATTACAGAGAAAAAAGTAAAAATGGTATGGAGCTACAGCCAAAGCAACGTTAGTCATTCAAAGAAATGTTCTCGTAAGTGACTCTTCCCCACTTCATCCATCGCTTCTTCACCGGTGTGTCTGTGTCTCCGTTATATGGATTAATAATTCATCCTGCGATGTCGTCATACTCTATAAGCGGGGGCATATCTGTCAGTCTGAGTTAGACTGCACTCGGACTCACTGTTAAATATTTTTCCTTCAGCCGGTGCGATAAGTAGACTGGAAGGACGTGTCTCTCAGTGTCAAGCTGCAGTGTTTTGAAAATATTTAAAGCTCTCTGGGTACTACATGAGAGAAACGTTCTAAATATTTCATCCGGTCATTATCATGTATGCAGATAGAGTTCCAGTTGGTTTTCTCTGTGAAGAGAAAAAGTGCACAGCGAAGGTTTTAAAATGTGTTTGTGTGTGATATGCGTTGTGCGACCTTTCTGGAGCACGAGCCACTGGGTCCCGTTACAGCCACAAACATCAGGGCTCTGCTTACACGAAACTATGGCTCTTTGGATCGGGGGTGTCCAAACACAGTGCACGTACACACAAACACAGGAGGTGCTCCCTTACAGTTGAGATTGAGTTACTCTTCTCCTCTGTGTGAAAGCCTCCAGAGATTTGCAGCCGAGACCTCGGATGCAGCAACGCTGGTTAATTGCTTAGTTTGACCTTTTCAACATTCAGCTGCTGGAGCCGACCTGCTTGATAGTAGACCTGCATCCATCCGTCGACATCCCCGGACTGTTCCTTTTAAAATTATCTCGAGGAAAAGCAGTTCATGTCTGGAAGACATGAGGAGAACAGGGTGCACACAGCGATAGACGGTAGAAAAGTAAGGATTGTTCAGAATTCAGATTATTCGTGCATCACTAATTCTGCTCTTTGACAGGTGGCTTCAACGTTTTGGTGAATTTTGATCCATGTTTACTTGAAAAAACAATTCAGGTTCTGCACAACACACATCCAAGCTGCACACCTAACATCTGGAGCATTCAGTGACACCACACAGGACCCATTAACAGAGTGTGACCATGATGCACCTGGTCAACAAACGTGCAGTCGATTCCACACATTCCACTACGAGCCATCTTTAACTTCTGACACAAGGCGGGATGGAGAAATCTTAACAGCACAGCTACCTAATGCATGTTGAAACACAGATCAATGTACAACACAGTCCTGCTAACTGCTATATGATGGCTCGATGCCACTAAATCCTACACACTGGTCTATTGAAGACACATCAACTGGTGTCTGTGGAGGAACTTGAGGTTGGATGTCACATTCAAGGTCCTCCAATGTGCCCTCAAAGCCTCAGAGCCTCAGAAAGAAGCTGCTGCAGAGTTGGCACAGAAGCTTGTTTTTAACAAAGCTTTGGTTCATGAAACTTCTACCTGGCTGAGCAGACATTACGGTCATTACTGTCATTTCAGCAGATCCAGCGAAGCGGGGAGAGGACACCACCTGGGGGCTCGTGAACAGGCTCCTGAAGAAAAGCTTTTAAAAGCACTTTTAGGCTTTACCTCACTATGATGGTCCACCATTACAAATACATCAGGATTCTGAGCCGCTACTAGCAGAATGTTTCAATCCCTGGACACAGGGTGAGGACCGTGTGCTCTTTGTTCTGCCTGACTCATTGTTTGACAGAAACTGTTAGCTTTGGGTTTCAAGTGATATTTGTGGGTGGCTGTAGCAAAGCAACCGGGCAAGTTGAAAAGCTCAGCTCTTAGGAAATGTCACTCAGTCGGAGGCGAACCAATGAACTGGCGGCGATTCATCATCTGAAGCGTTTTCTGTTACACAGCGCTCGTGTATTTACTTCATGGTCGGCAGTGAAGGAGAATGGCCTCTTGTTCTGCGCTGCCAAGGTGTGTGTGTCGGTGCGAGTCCGGCCCAGGTAGATACCCACAGCCCCTGTGATGTGGAGCATGTCACTAGGATTAGCAAAATGTCAAACAACGTAAAACTATCCCCACGGACGACCATCAGCACGAGGAGAGAGAACCAGGAGAGACAAATGTCACTGTGTGTATATCACAGGAGGGTTCACCCCCATCATCTGTAGTGTTCAATCCAACATGGTGCTGTGTGTTCAAACAGCCTCTATCTGGATTCTATATTCTGCTTCCAGATTAGACACATGTATAATCTGGGACCAGGAGTGGATTCTGATCTAGAAATTATTTTTTTTAGACATATTAAATAATATTCTGCAGTCTATAGGATGGAAAATGGTCCAACTATGGAAGTATTTAATTAAGTATTCAATTAATCAATTTATTTATTTATCGACGGACAAAGGACCCTATTAGCCAGTATAGTAAAATGTTTAAAAATGACCATATGGTTCTCTACAATGAGCTGCAGATGTGCATGTCATCCTCTGGGTGGTTGAACTCTCATTAATATTGAAGCTATAATCAAAAGATCAGCTACACAACTTAACTTTCCCGCTGATGGTGAAATCAAATATTGAAACAGGTGTAAAAACAACATCGCCTGAGTCACATCACCGAGGGTGCTTATTAAATAAATTACAGAGCAGAGCTGCTTGGCACGACCTCAGTACCAAAGATGCACTTCACATTCTGGCATGTGCAGCTTTCTTGATTTATTTATTTTTCACACATAGGACCGATCATCTTTTCCCCTGACTGACACTCGGGGACTTCAGGGTGTCAGACGATTCAGCCCGATAGAGTTCCTGTCTATTTCCCGTGACAGCATGAAGTGTGCGAATTTATTTTCAGTATGAGAAAAGCTTTACTTCCAGGATTTGTAGGGGGAACTCCCTCTCTGGCTATATTGGGGTGTGTGCCTTGCTCACAGACATACCAAAGCATTGGGGCATTTAATCCCGTCTACCCGTTCAAATAAGTGTTGCCCTATGCCAAGCCACTCTCGCACACCAGTCAGTTTTAATGGGCTGAGTGGAATGTATCCAGTGATGATGTTAGGCTATCTGTTACCGAGCGAGTGGCTCCTGTTCATCCAGGCTGAAAGGGACACCGGCTTGTTACACGCATGCACGCAAACATAAACATTCCCACAGAGCCAGCTCGACACACAGATACTGAAACATGCAAGTTGACATTCTGTCCTCCACGGCTGAAGGGAACAGATCATCTTAATTAAAAAAAATGAAGATTAACAATAGTGAAAAGCAATTTTTCCCAATCTGGCCTGAAGGTGTCTTCCACCATGACGCCGTCTTCATTCTCCAGCGCTCCCAGTAAGTGCTGTGGTGAAAATCAAACCGGTATCTCTCTCATCTCAAGTAGCCTGTCATCGGCCGTGTGATGTTCGAGTTAATACTTTTAAACATGACAAGAATCCAACAGGAATTCCCTCAGGCTCTACTTTAATATGTATTAGCTGTTATCTAATCACATCATTCCACGTGCTTTGCTTTGTGGACGATAAACATTAGTATTTAATACAAAAAAGACTTTCTTTTCAAAAGCTTTCCCACATCCTCTACCTTCACAGCACAGAAGAACCTTCAGCTGCTGCTAAGTTGTTAGAATTAAAACTCAGTTGCAACACATCTTTGTGTGTGTGTGTGTGTCTGTGTGTGCCAGGGTGCACAACTGTTAAACTCAGTGTGTACTCAGGCAGATACATCGCACAGGGTATAAACCCCCCCGTCAGACAAACAGCTACACATGATGCCCAGCCTCGTCTCACACATACATGGCTTCGATTAGGGCCCAGCTTGACACCACACAGGCTGCTGGTCCGACTGGGAGTGTGCTGGTTGGCCCCAGCTGCACGTTGGACACCTCACAACCACTGGCTCGCCAAACCTCCGGTGTTTCCAGCGCTACAAACAGCCGACGTGGGGGGATTTGGCTCCCCAGTATAATTGTTGTGTGCGATCGCTGCCGGGATCTCCCCTGCTCCTTGCCATGCCCAAGTGGCCATTGTTGTAGCGTTGCTCCCGAGCTGTAATCACAGGCAGATGGCCGCCGGCCTCGCTGCCTGAACTCGACGGGGCTTTCCCCGTGCAAACAAACCAGGCTTGCTCATGGAGAGAGGTGATTTGGGGAGTTTGCTGACGAAGATGCTTCGTTTTTTTTTCTCGAATGTCCAAGCCTGAGATGTTGGGTTTGACACGTTGCCACTTGGCTAATGAGACGGTGGCCTGTTCTTCGTTCAGTTCCAACTCTTCAAAGACTAAAAACATGTTTGGTTTGGGTGGTTTAGATTCGTACTCACTCCAGTAATGAAGAGAAAAGCAAAGGTAACCGGTGGAATCTCTATCTGTGAAATAAGAAGTTTACATTTCACTGTGTCTCACCGATAGAATCTAGATGAAGATGAGTCTGGGTCGCCACCTGCCTCCTCCATGTTAATCAGTATGGACCAAATCAATTGTTAGGATACTGATGTCAAGTTTTCTTTATGGTGATTGGTTTTTATTAGTTATATTAAAGATCCAGTCGTAAAACCCTTGTTCCATGACTCGTCTACAAGTCAAGAAACTCCACATCGAGTCTAAAGTTCATGGAGAACGACTGGGGGAGAAGGAACCTTCATCCTTCTAACTGTTCCGGCTATCCGCTGTATTCCCGACTGCTTGAACCACAGAGGGAAGTGTCTCCTGTGAGCTGTGAGGTTACCGATGTGCCATATTCACCAAACACTCTCCTCTGGCCTTCTCCCTTCCTCGTGCAGCTGGTCCTGCGTTAACATTTTCTAAGCTTCACTGGCCACAAAAAGCCGGTAAGGTTAAAACTGTCAAAACAATAAAAAAAATGGAATCAAGACTTGTGGCTTGTAACAACCGGCGGCAGATTGCATGGTGTGGATTATCACTCAGGCAGAGCCGGGGTTTGTGGAGCCACGCGATTCGTAGAAAATACGCTAAACACGTCCCGGAGGACCGAGGCCAACGAGTGGATTCTCTCCCATGCTCGTAAATTAAACGCAGGCCGCGATGCAAAATAAAATGCCACGTTTGTTTGATTACTCAGCACCACATGTGGGATGTTTTGATGGCCCAATCAAAATGTTTTTTCATGATATCTGTGTTGGCAATGCGGCGTGTGGAGCGAGTCCAGCACGCAGAGCACACACACACACACACACACACACACACAAAATCGAGTTGGAAGGCATCAGCGATTTCACATTATTGTGATCTGCCTGAGGAAAAACACACAAAATTGCCAACTCATTGAACTCTTTCCCCTCGAAAGTTTCAAAACACACTGGCAGCCCACAAACTGTTGCCCTTGGGTTTTTTTTTCATTTCTTACTCATCTCCTGTTACAAATGCACTTTTCTTCTCTCACGCCTGATTTCAAGAGATGAAGGATGTGCCAATAAATAATGTGACTATTAATTTAGGAAGAGATATGTGTGTGTTTGTGTGTGGTTGTGTGTTCTATCTAAAATGACCCATATCTGAGCTCTTCATCAGCCACATAGAACGATGTGTTCTTAAGTGTTGGCGTGGTTCTCTCTATCATTACCAAGGGGACATGTGCCAAGGGCTCAGGGAACTAAGACCAGCTCATGAGCTGAGAGTCCCTGTGAAGTCAGGTGTGGGAATCCCGACCATGAAGCAGAGAGAGGAACAGTGACAGAGGGAGCGTGTCGAACCCGGAGTTCCACGAGGGGAAGTGAGAGAAAAAACAGGGAAAAGAGCACCAACCCATCAAAAGCTATTAAACTGCTAAATGATTTCTTTTTTTTCGAGAAGAGCAATAAAAGGTATTTTAACATTTCCCACACTGAATCAGAGCATTGGATTCCTGGAAAGCCCGCACTTCACCTCAGTGTTTCTCGAACCCCCTCTGCTTCACCTCCAAGCGGGGAAAGAAAAAAACACTTGATCTGATTTGTCTAATGAGCTATGACTCAGTTTGGAAATGTAAATAAAACCCATTTACACCCTTAACGCCTTTTTTTAATGCTGTTACTCTTTCCCCTCCAGTTTTCTCCCTGGCTCTTCCCCTCATACTGTGCTGACTTGTTGAGGAGAAAAGGGGGAAAGACGATGAAATGATTCGTGAAGCCGGGTGCTGAAGCACGAGAGCAGCAGGGGGTCATTTGATTTAGGGCATGACACATAGCTGGCGTGCACGGTGTGGCTCATGCATGTGTGTGGATGGAGGGTACTGCAGGTTGTTGGATTTTGACAGAACACCGTGTACATCTGGTGCATCTCGCTCCACTCTGGTCTAAGCTGTAAAACAAACATAACCTACAAAACGTGTAATTAATTATAAAAGAAACCAAATACAAAAATAGGCACAGCGTCTTTACAGGGCCTAGAAATGTAATACTCACTCACTCAAGTAGGATCAATGGGAATTGGAAAGGATGAGAACAGCATTATCTGTATTTATTGATCATCAATCTCTGTAGAGCCCCAGTGAAACCAGTAAAGCTCATGTAGAAACCAGCGGCTTTCATCTTTCCCTCTGGATACGGTGGATAAGTTGAAGTGACCCGGGTTCCACTCGAGTCTCCGTGGTGTGTGATAAGTGGATGACGGAGGAAACCACTTGAAGCTGAGTGACTGAGCACTTGTTTACACCTCAGGGTGAGTTTCTGTTTAAACTATTGAGGTTGCTCGCTGATTGTTTGACCACAGAACAATAAGCTGTGTACACGCTGCCCATTGACATTTACTCGAGTGCGGTGGATGGTGTGTGTGTGTGTGTTTGATACCTCTTTATGAAACCTTTCCAGTATGAACGCTGACAGGCCTAGTACACCTCATGGTGTAGCCGGGTCCAAAGATATTTCGGATCCTCCTCACTTACTGACGATTTAATTCAGAACAAGAGACTTTTAAACCCATCCGCTTGTCGTGCAGTTCACACAACACAACTTGCTGTGTGCGAATTAGGAGACCTGCAGTCGTCAAGAGTTCACGTTACACAAGTGGCGACAGAACACTGACACTTTGCTTTTATCATAGGGAACTGCTGACGAGTATATAGAGTCTATACTCCAAATAACGATTTGTCATGAGAAGCACATCTGACACAGGAATCCTCTCTTCCACTTTGTTCTTCTTCTGGATTTCCACCTCGTTAAACTCTCTTTCCTCCGTCCTGTGGTCTGATTGGCCGGAGCTGTTACAGATTTGCCCGAGTCGTCTAGTCAGAGACTCTCAAGTTGCATCTTTGACTGATGGTGATTTCCAGTCAATCTGTAATTTGGCTCTGATTTGGGGCTTTTGTTGGAAATTCCCAAATGTGGAAAAGTCATGTGAATAACCAGGGTTAGAATCCGGATGAGATTATGATTATTTCAGTCTTGTCGGAGTCGCTGCAACTTTTGAGGGGTTAGAGTTAGTCATAACTTTATTATGATCAGATGAATAGACCCCGAACAGGAAGTAGAATGCCCTTGTAGTTCTTTGAATCCGGTGCATCGGATATGAAGGAAACGTGGTGAGGAGGACCAGAGCAAGAAGATGATGAAGGCTACTGGTTTGGGTGGTTGAAAGGAGTTGAGGGTGGTGTAGAGGTGGAGGTGGACACTGGTTATGATTGAGAGGATGAGCTGGTGAGGAGATAGTGGGAGCTGTGGATGTGTCTGTGGAGGAATGTGCAAGTAGACAGTCTCGTTCTTCTTTCGCTGAGCCGTGTCCTAACTGAGGTTAAAAATAAATAGGGTGCTCTGGAAAATAATGTTTTAAGCCTCTAATAAACAAAGAAATAATCATCAATAAATCACGCTGTCGTTTTATTAAATATAGAAAAAGTCGATGCTTCATTCTGCTCTAAAGAATCCACATGTTCTCTCTCACGCACTCTTTCCGTGGCTTTTCCCTTTTCCTTTTTCTTTCTGGACCATAAATTTTTCTGTTTCTCTAAGTGGATCCCGGGCGTGTGTCCCAGCCCCAGTGCCTTGCTCCCAGGGTATTTATGAAGTCTCTGTACTTGTTTATCACTCCATGACACGGCCTCCTTCACAATGCAAATTAGTCCTTTAAATTAATGGTATTTCCTCGTGATGTACTGCAGTCGTCCATTTCTCTGTGTAAACATTCTGTTTGACCTCCACTGGGGGGAAAGAAGGAATTTGTCGTTTGGCCAGGCACTTCTCACGAGTCGCCTTCTGACACAGAGCTGCCACATCCATCTGTCTGTTAAAGAAGTGGCTTTACGGAATTCAAATGCAAGTCAACATCATTTGTATATGACTTGTTGATGTTATATTGCGTTATAATGTGCTGCAGATGATTGCAGCCATACTGGAGAAGTACTCTTGTCACAATTAATGATCCAGTGTCATTATTTGAGAGTATACAATATGATTTCTGCTTTCTCCCTCCGGACAGAAATAAAGCCGAATTGTCCCAGATGAGGGCGCGGCCATCTTGTGCAGGTGATGTCATTCGGTGCCAGAGGCTGTTCAGTGGCGCCCGTGGAGTGAAGCTGTGGTATCGAGGTGTATTTAATACACAAGCAACAAATAAAAGGATAAAATGATGCATGAGCCATGATAACCTTGGAGCAATAACCCAAAGCAGTGCACATTCAGTTCACTCATGTCACCAGTTAGCCAGCTGTTATGCAAACAATAACCTGCGTAGTGTGCTGGGTTGATAAAGGTTCATACATTTACACCAAATACATTTGATATTGTTGTTTTAAAGGCTGGTAAAAAGTTTGACTCGTTCAATTTACAGAAATAAGAAATACACTGGATGTTTTTTTTAATGTTCTCAAAGTGGAGTTTAGATTATTTATGATGATTATACTAAGTTCATATATCAGTAAACAAAGAAGAGAAGTTTTTCAATTGCACAAAAGGTGGAAAGAAATATCAAACAATATCTTGAGTCAGTTCCCAGAACTGTTTTCTCTTCTGCCACAGGCCCAGGTACGTATTTGTTCAAGTTGACGGGTGAATAGCATCCCAAGGTTCACTGCCTGTTCTCTCTCTCTCTCAGTCTCTATCTCTCTCTCTCTCTCTTTTTCATAGTCATTGAAAACCAGAATCAGTATTAAACATAGTCTGAGTCTGAAGGTGAGGCAACGCAGAGTTCAAATAAGTCATCAGCTCAAGACTTAATCAAACCGAAGGTAACCGCTCACTGGAATATAAAGACAGAGTCAAAGATGAAGATGTGCAGTGATTCTTCTTCAGATTTAAATTGAGTCAAAGAGGAACAATTAAGAGAAAACACAGAGATTCTGATCTCTGCAGTCATTTCAATGTGTGTGCAACATGACAGCATCTGAACAGCAAGCTGACATTAGGATAATTATGCTGAGCTAGCGTTTTGGCAGACCACCAGCTATCTCTTCTGGATTGAGTTTATATAAAAGTGTGTGTGTGTGTTTGTATGTGTGTCTGTTGTGTGTATGTGTGTGTGTGTGCAGGCAGAGGGTGGGGGTGCTCAGGCGTCAGCCGGCGTGTACGTCTGGGTTTACACTGCGAGGCACACAATGGAAACTGTCTCTGGCTCCGCTCAGCATCTTCCTGCGTGCAGATCGCCGTCCTTGCAGAGAGAAGGACTTCTTCAAACAAACAATCTGATATACACACTGTGAGACTCACAACATTTCTCTCCATCTGAACCAAAGAAAAAAAAATCAATAAAACTGGCTCAAATAATCATGAATTTCAAATTGCCTTGTAGTTCTTTCTCTGTGAAGGCTGCAGGATAAACACTGGATTTGAAAAGTCAATATTTGCTGCATCTGAGGCTTTTTACTTCAACAGGCTGAGCACCGGGGGGGGCAGAGACTTGACCCCCGGCACAGACTGTCCCTGTGCTGTTTAGCTCTGGAGGACTGTGATGTTCTCAGTCCTTGAACTCTGGTCGCACACGTCTCTATTTTCCATCATTTGACAAAACTCTGACAATCACGATGAGGGATTGTCGCCTAGCAACCGCACCAAACAGGTCCAGGGATCAGGAGAGTCGAGTGAGAGAGTTCCAGAATTTGCTTCTTTTTTTTTACATTTACACTCCATCCAATGGGTTTTGTGTGTAGTAGGTTAGCTGTGTTATCATTGGCTCCGGGCACCGAGAACCACTGATGACAAATACGGTTACACAATCAGATCGTAACGGGATGCAGACCTGGAATCTGCTCCCAGTCGACTGTGGCACTGTGGAGCTTCGTCTGATTGGTCACTGGGGAGTTCTGGTTTCACCGTCTGAACAGACAATTAGAGCTGTTTAACGTTCAGTGGATCCAAATCCCTCCGTTTCCATCATAGTTTCCCATGTGCTTGCTCAGCAGATGTCACCGAGCGGCTGATGATGTGACCAGGCTCCCATGTCACACGTTTCAACTTCCTGACTATAACGACCTTGGCCTGAATGTCACTATCTTCACTCTCTTTGGCAGTTTCACTCTCATAGGTTTATAATATGAGTGCAGAGCTTTGTACCGTGGTTCGGCCTTTAGCTGTCCAGAGGGGGAGGAGATCCTATCACCCTTCTATGAACACTGAGGCTTCCAGTAGTCACACAGTGTTTTGCAGAGGCCGTGTTTTCTGCCAGAAATGCAAAGGGGGAATAATTTTGCCAGGGCAGAAAGCAATCGCACGCCTGTCAACTCACAGGAGGAGGGCCGGTGTTATTCCATATTTTTTCCGGTTGCTGACAAATCCCCACGAAAAGACCAAAACCAACAACGGGTCGAGTCGGTCACTTTCCGTCTTTCCATCCCAGTCGGTGGCCTCAAGCCCGTTGGTTCCAACCAAAGACATTAAAATTCACACACATATTTAGTTTCATTAAACATGGCTCAGTAATTTCCTACAACAGCTGGATAGTGTCTTTTTTTATTATTAAATATTACTCAGAGGTAAAAGAATACAAATAACTTACACACTGGGCACGAGCTGAATCTGTGGTGAGGGCAGCCGAGGCCAAAGAAGAATACGGGACACAGTCCTGGATATATATCAACAAGTCATAGTTTAAAAACAACCTTCTGTGACAACATGAAAGATCATCAGAACTACCTCATAAAAACTAATTTCAGAGCACTCCTTCCCTATATATTCCATATAGCAGTAATTCAAGGAACTTGGCCTGGGCGCCTTGTGGCTTTGGGGCTGTAGATCCAGGATGCCTGTCCTCGCTTGACTCCACCACCCACCTCTGATTTCCAAACCTATGGACTTTAACCCTCCTCCCAGTGGAGTCCGTGCCATGCTGGGCTGCCAGATCAAACAACCTGACCATAGGATGAGCAGAACTCCCAGTGCTCCCACTCCCCTGCCCCTCCAGTCTTCTCTCAGTTTGGTCTCCATAATAACAGCTGTAGGACTTCATGTCTGTAGACAACATGGTGTTACTGTTCACAAAACCCGTAACTGAACAGCATAATTGAAAACCTTGTCTTCAGGCATAATGTCAGCGTCCACGGGTAAAGACGACAGCCCCGGGGTTCCTCTGACATCCAGGAGCTGCTAATAACACAGTTTATCTTTGATTGCAGGTGGATGCTTGAAACTCAGGGAAACAGCTCATCACCGTGGACAATGCAATGTGTGTTTTCATCCCCGGTGCTTTGTAGGACTGAAATCTCCGAAGTCAAAAACCTGAAGTTAGCTCGATAACTGCGAATCCTTCCTCGTGGTACAGGCCCTTGACCTCTTCTCCTACTCTTATTATATATACTACATCCCCAGAGGTCACCAAACAGTAAAATGTCACCATGGTTAATATTGATGACGACCTATGAGCTCATTTACATATTTCCAGATGTTTAAATATCATTAAATAGATATTTAAACACTGGCAAAGACCTGCTAAAAACTGGATGAAGTCTCTATCCTCTTTAGAACCACTCATGTGTTGATTTGTAAGGTTTGTGTCTCACTGCATGTTTGTTTCCTTTTCATTGTTATTATCACCACATCTGTAATATCACTTTTTTCCTCCCACACTGTCTCTCCACTTGTCAGTTTTATTTTTTCCTTCTCCTCCTCCTCCTCTTCATCGTCCACACCCTTTTCTCTTCCCTCACCCCGTTACACGTCTTGTGGCGCGGGTGCGTTTGGTTTCGCTCCCTCGCTGGTATCTGCGTGCACGAGGCAGGTAAGGTCCTCGTGCACCGACCTTGTGTAACTTTTGCCTCATGAGAAAAGAAGAACTTTTCACCTGGAGCTCTTTGTTTAAACACGTTCGATGTGCGATTATGCCGGATCATTTGCTCTCGTTACGTGGGTGGTAAGTGGGTGTGTCTCCGAGCTAATTATAGATGTGGGTGCTCATGGGGTTGGGGGCATGACAGGGTCGCTTGGCAGGAGAGTCCGAGATGAAGACAGGCCAGATGAATTGGTGCCAAGAGTGGATGTTTGCATGTATTCATTTTTTTATGAAATGCTGCAAATACACAATAATTTAAGCTTTGAAACAAACAAAAAAGTCCAGCTCAATCCAGTCTGGGTCTCCTGTGTCCTAATTTCCCAATTTCTCATCACTCACCTCGCTCCAGCTCTTGCTTTTCTTTCTCCAAATGTTTGTGTCTCTTCTGGTCTTTTTTGTGGGACACGCACAAGGACACGGACTCTGCAGCCCAGAGGCTCCATCCTCACAGATCTCCACACATCTCTGACTCTAACAGAGGCCGACAGACTGAGGGAAGGCGCTCTTTGGTTTATGTGGTGTGATGACCACACACCAATCCCACTGTGGTGGTGACATCAGCAGACTTCACTGTGGTGTTAGTGTGTCTATCGTCTCTCTATCGTGGCCTGTGAGGACTCCGGCCATACGCAGTCGGATCCCAGGCACCGTGCGTGCAGGCAGGCCGGTGTGTTCGTGACAGACTGATACGCATCGAACCTCCAAACTCGCCTTGGGCTCTGCAGCTACAATAACTTGTTGATTCAAACTGTTGCCTCTCTCTGACACACTCAATGAAAAGAAGCTACAGTACCGTTGTCGCCATGAGCATCGTTCACAGGCTCCAGACTCGCTCTTCACATAAAATAAAATATTACATGCAACCCCCCCTCCTGTGAATTCTCCGAACCGTCACTCATTACGATCCTGTTAACCCGCTGCTGCTGCTGCTGCTGCACCAATATCCTCCTCCCCAGTCTTGTTGCCATGGAGGCATTTAACGGCCAACCACTGACATGGTTCAGTGAGAGGAAACACAGCAGCACTCCTGTGGAGACGGCCGAGCCCCGGGCCACGACCACACCGTCTGCTGGGCCTGCAGTAAAATGCTAGGCAGCATATTTAATTGCATGTCTGTCTACTTTTTTGACAGTGTCTTTATACGTCTGTAATAATAGGCTATTTGTTATCATTAGGTTTGTGGATGATGTGGAATGTGCTCTGCAGAGTGCTGCTAAGTGGGACCAGACACTGGTCGAATGGCGAAGGCCTGATTGTGTTTTGGTCGAAGCTCTGCTGTGGGTTTGCTCTATACTTAGCTGCATCTTCATCTCCAGGAACTTGTGTATGAACGTATGTGACAACTGCTGCACTGTTATCTACATGAGCATCGCTGCGTTCTTCAGATCACTCCTCGTTTATACTTTGACTCCAGACGTCTCCAGTTTAAAAAAGGCACATGAATCTATATTTTAAAAGAAGCGTTCCAGGGCTGTCATCATCACTCACTCGCCCGAACCAGTGAGCACACTCTATCTGCAGCCACCTGACAAAGAGAGACACGGAAAAACTGCATGTGGAAAAAAGACACACACAATGATATGCAATCAGAAAGCCTGCGAGTGGCAGGTAGAGTTTAAATGTGATCTAGAGCAAATACCTGCTACCAATCAGTGTCAGAAGTTAGTTTATTCTGTGAACACTTAGGCCAGAAGATTTCCCACCGTTGAAAAATTATATTAATTCCCAGACTTTTCATCAACACAGTAGAAAGCATTTTGAACACACCTGTGGTAGTTGTTACGTGTTATTGTGCCAGTTGTGCTTTCGTGAGATATACAGGGTCCACTTAAATATCATGAATATACGTGTTGCTGTAATCACCCGGCAGAGTTACAAGTACAGAAAAACGAATCACAAACGGAATTAAGCCGATAATCACCGATAATTAACATTCAAAAGACGGGCGCTCACATATTTCAACGCCCTAAACCCAGTCCCACCAACACCCTGTATTCTGAGGCCCTAAAAAACACACTCACCTCTCTCAGACAATGATAATCTGTGAATCGAAAGAATATATCTGAACTATCAGAGATAGAAAGAAAGAGCAGATCCCAGGTTCAAGCTCAGAAACCACAAACAGAACATGTGGTCATATTGGACATGTGAGGATGAGGAAGAGAAGCACCAGTATGTAAATAAGTCAATGAAATATAAGAAGTTGACACTAAAAACATTATCCAACAGATACACTCTTTAGATTAAGAAACTACGATGCCCAGCTCTAACTGAAGTTAGTTAAAAGTTTGTTTACAGGCCCTCAGAGGTTTCTCTGTAAATGCAAAAAGAAGTAAGGGGAGTGGATCCAAAACAAGTTGAGATCAGTGGCATAAAATTAAATTTTTTAATTATTTTCAACAATACGAATTGCTATTATCTAAATAAAAGAGATTTTGTCAAACAGGGCAATCTCCAAAATAACCTCCTAGCAATTAAAAACACTCAAAGCTAATTCCCTCCGATTTTAGGGTTAATAAAATATAGACAACTTTTTTATGGCTTTCCATTTGCTACATCCAAGTGGTTTATAACAGCATTTTTACGGTGTAATAGAATAGTGCCCCTTTATAACATGTTGCCTACAATGTTTGTCTTTGACTTTGAAGGCCTCAAATAGTGTGACCCTCGATTACAATCCTGTGCAATCATAGGATTAGTAACCAATTGCACTAACTAGCATGTAATTTGTTCTCAGTAACTCATTACAGTTCAAAGAAATCTCACCTTGTTCCCTGTTCCGACACGAAAAACAGCTGCTTCATACGTTACGTCTTTCACAACAGCCAGTTGTTGAGTTGCTGCAGTGTGTGTGTGTCTGTGTGTGTGTGTGTTGTTATAACGCTGCTGCTGCTGCGACACACATGAAAAAAACTGTTTCACGTTCTATTTTTTTTTCTTTCAAAACAGTGTCAACGGCTTCGAAAGTGAGAGAAGGAGGGAGAAGCCTCCGTGTTTACATCTGCGTCCCAGGAATCGCGGCTGCAGGAGAGGTTCAGCACGACAAACAGGGAGTGAGTGCCGGAGGATAAATACATCACTCAGCAACCACAGGTATTTCTATTAATATCCCCCAGTGGCGTCGCCCCTCAGCCGAGGAGCAGTTGGACGGCGTGTCACTCATTGTTTGGTCTGTCTCTTCAAGTGGGTTCTAGGGAATGCCGTGCACGAGGAGCACCTGGAGGCAGGACACAGATTTTGTCTGACACCGTTAAGCTCTCGTTTAAATTATTATCCAGGCTGAGCTTTGTGAGTTCTGGCCGGGGACACGCAGCGCTCGCCCCCAACGCTTTACCGTAACTTCAACCAGTCAAACCAGTCTCAACTGAACATGACCCCAGAGGCTGTCGCACTGGGGATCAGGAGAACTCACCTCACAACTGGAAGGGATTTGGCTCGTGCAATTATTTTAGTTATTAGACTGAAAAAGAAGCTAATCTTTGTGACTGAAATCATAAAATGTAGTATTTTGTGCATTTTGTGCATCAATTATTTGATTATATTGGTTATTATTTCTAGTTATCTTTTATAAGCTAACTCTGACATTGAGAAAACATGAACGCGTGGTAACTTGCTCATCTGCTGATACAAGAACATTCTCTTGCCAGTTTTCCTCTCAGTGTAAGAACAGGACATCCAGTAAAAAAAAATGCAAAGCATGTTCTAGTTAGGCATGTTGTGTTATGAGAGGAGAAGCTCTCTGAGGAGGCTTCAAGGGCTTCAAGGCTGCCCACGTGAATAATTGTGGCTCGATCCAGAATAATGGAAACAAAACAAGAATATTCTGTTATGTTATTTGGTTTAGGGCAGAAAGACAAATGCAACATGGTCAGAGAAGAATGGCTGTGGATCGAACGCGACGGCCAGAGGGGGCCGTGATCTCGGTTGGGGTTAATGCAGCAACAGGAAATATATGAAATGCTGTTATTTATTGTGTTTGAGTGGTTTTAGCTGCAAGAGCATAGTTTTTGAAAGGTTAAGTTATCAGCATTTTCAGTAATTGTAAGATGTTAAAGACTCTGTTGCAGTGGAACACAATAAAATGGCGTTCACCTTCACCAGGACACCTTTTAGGAGTCCTGGTGAAATTTGGAATTCAAATATAAAAATTGAATTTACAATTAAATACCCCCGGGCTACAGCCCTGGTTTGTTTGTCGTCTTCTAAAGGAAAAAATTGTGATGATTTAAATGTCATGTGCAGACACAGGGTTGTGTTGAATTGATGTTGAGTCACGACTGACTTACACTGGAGTGACAGCTGCTGCCTCGGGGCCTGTGACTCATCCTGATCACAGATGGAAGACTGCTGGATAGATGATGGATGTTTTTAACGTGACCTAAGTCTCAACAGCCTTTTTGCTGGTTTGTATTCTCCGGCGTGCGTAGTAGTGTAGTATTCCTGCAGGTCGTATAAACCTAATTATAATTTGAATAAAAGTCCCACATTTGTCCTCGCCTGTAGGTGTGTGAGGTGGAAGCTTCAGGGATCATCACGAACAGATCGAGGAGGAGATTGTCTGACAGCTCAGATTTATAGCGGTGACCACGGTGAGGTCTGCTCATGGAAACTTGTATCGTCAGGTTCACGCAGCTTCATTCTCACTGCGATTCCACAATATTACCACCGTCTCCGTCTCAACCATACCTGGATGATTTAATTGTGTGGTTTGTCGGGTGTATCCACACGCCCATTGAATTCCTCACCGTCAGACAACACATCTCCAGCAACATCACGCTCGAACTGAAATGCATCTTCATACACTGGTGATCAACCAAGTTCCACCTCGAGGTTCAGGACGGCTTATGAATAATCTGATGAATTAGATTTTGAATATCATTGTTTCTTGAATACTGCTTAAATGGCGGGAAACAACCTTGAGGCCAATGATGTGCTTGAGCTTTATAACTCAACTAAATAACTCTGAGCTTTACAGTCAATGAATCAACAGTTTTATGGGGAAAAACTATTAACTCCCTTAAATCATACTTAAAAAATGCATTTGCAGTTATGTCATTATTTTTAATTCTGCCAGTTTCAGCCAAGTTTGGCTTCCTCATGATTGTCCTCACATAAAAAATACATATATCAATGAAGCTGATCTCATTCACATCTATTTTTATCTTTCTATCATCAGATAAGTCAACAATTCTGAAGAAGTGACTGAGACAAAGCCCTTTGTAAAAACATGTTAACACGTCAGAGACATTTACAAGTTTTCATTTCCTGG
Source organism: Pseudopleuronectes americanus (assembly GCA_038501795.1). Taxonomy (NCBI): domain Eukaryota; kingdom Metazoa; phylum Chordata; class Actinopteri; order Pleuronectiformes; family Pleuronectidae; genus Pseudopleuronectes; species Pseudopleuronectes americanus. The sequence goes on from CM076727.1 coordinate 19,687,157, forward strand.
AAAAAGAACATATATAGATCTGTCTTTCTAATTTGATCTCACACACTGGTTCACAATCTGCTGATGTGGAGCTTTCTTCTTCAGAAAGGAGCCTGAGTTTGTTGCAACATGTTGTGCCAATGTATTTTGAAAAGGGCAACGGCCAATAGGAAAACTTCAAAACTTGGCCAGCTGACCAGTGGTGCAACTTGATCACTCGGCGACATTCCCATAAAGGGTTGTCATAGATGTGTCAAACCATTAAAAAACAGCCATGAGACCATTAACTTCTCCAACTAAAATGATATATTTGAAAACTCACGGCCCGTCTTTAACGAATCTAGAAATTGAGAAATATATTTTGCTGTCGTAATCGCTCGATTCTGCCAAGTTATTTATTGTCAAACTCGTCCGGCGAAGGATGACAACATTTCACACGTGAAATTGTGAGAAACTAATGTGATCAAATCAAATCAAATTATCCGTCGACCTTAGCAACACCTCATCCGGGCGTCCACTCCCTAACCCTAACCCTGACCCGTCAACACCTGGGACATCCAGGGAACGTGATGACAGAACTTGTTGGAGACCGACTCTGTGCAGGGAGGTGGTTTCTGGGTAATGTAATATAGAATGAACCTTATACTTAAAAAGATGTGTCATATAAGGTGAGGGTGGGCAAGGTACAGTTAACGGTAGACGTAGATCTCGGGTTCAAACATGAGTCCGATTCCCTGAAAGGAAAAGAAGAGGGAACGCCATGTGTTTGCGGTTGACGTGTGGGTGTGAGGCTGAAAGCAGGAACAGAAAGAGGGGGAGCGTTCTGGGTAAATCACGGCACAGCTATCGTTACAGCGTGCCCCAGGCTGCTACTTGGCCGAATCCGCTTTGTCAGAGCCGTCAGTCACGGAGCGAGAGCCGGGGCCCTTCTGAACACAGATGGATGTTCTCTTGGCGTCGGTCCCAACGGAGGCTTTGTGCCGGTGGAGGCTCTCTCACCTGGGGACACACGGGATTATGTCAGTGCCAAACCGGCTGGACGTGATTTTCTTTGGCAACGCCTGCCGCTCTGACAGAAAGCAGGTTATCTATCAGTGTCGTTTTCATATAGTCAGCATCACAATAACATCTGGTGATATTTACTCCACCGCGTTGCTCAAGAAAGATGTTTATCTGAGGGTTTCATTGCACAGTGTCAGCGTTTGTATGAACGAGGTTTCGTGTAGGCGATGATTATAACAATGTAGAGGAAAAGGTGGAAAGGTTAATAAACAACTAAATGATAAATAAATGAGGCTGTTTTAGAAACTCACTTAACAAATGTTTTGACGTGTTTAAGCTCTACCCGAGAGTTCCGTGGAGTATCCACCCACTGTGCCATGAGAGCACTACATCACAACTTGTTAATGCCTGTCTAATATTGACAGCCTCCCTCTCTCTGTCTCTGTCTCTCTCTCTCTCTCTCTCTCTGTCTCTCTCTATCGTTCCCTCTCGTTCCCTCTCTCTCTGTCTTTTTCTCCATTTCTCTCCTGCCTGCAAAACATGAAAGGCAACTAGTCTGAGCGTTTGGTTTCTCAATGTGTTTTTACAAGATCACAAACCTCCCCTAGGCTCTCTGTATGTGTGTGTGTGTGCGTCTGTGTGTGTGTGTGTGTATGTGTTTGTTTGAGTCAATGTGTAGCCATAGGTGTACATGTGTGCGTTCACATGCATGCATGACTGATTAGGACTGCTCACTGGCTTTCAAATTAAACCTAAGGTAAAGGCTCATATTCAACCTGACACTTATTATAGATATGCTTTCTATTGCCTGTGTGTGTGTTTATGTTTTAATGTTGGGCTCACTGAATCCACACATGCAGGTATTTCCCTGAGGCTGATATATGAAGTGAGCAGGATATGCTGGGCTGGTGCTTGCCCATTATGCAGCACTTTTGAACTGGCAACCAGTTACGTCTTTGCACTGGTTCAATGCTACATTGTACTTTTGGATCCCATTACCCAGAGCATGACATTACGTCTGCACGAGGGCTAATTTAATCCTACTACACTACTGCTCTATATGTGTCCATGCTAATTCTGCAGAGTGCACAGTATATGCATTTATACACCGGCCTGACCTCAGGTCAGCTAGGGGACCAAATGCTCCTCTTGTATGAGCTGGTGTTTTTTCAGCTGGACAACTGGTGTGTAACTTAAACCTCAATGCACCTGGAATCCGTCACAGATTCAACAAATTCCCAGAGTGCAACCAGGAGAGCAGGCTCATTCATAGGACACAGACAATATATAGAGATATATATATATCTCTATATATACGAGCCTCTGCACCACACAAACTGAATTGTAACTGTATTATTAATTTTACAAAATTCAAAAACGGTACATTTTAATTGAAGGAAGGTTATAATATAAATAAATGCATAAAAAGTTAACAAAATGCGATAACAAAAGTGTATATTTGAGGTAGAAGAAAGTTAAATATAAAACCAGGTGATTTGCAGTAGATGTAAACATTTAAATTCAATGAGAGATCTTGATATAAAGACTAATATTGAGTCAGATTTCTGCTTAATAAGCAGTGGAGCTACTGTTGATTGTTCTTCTTCCTTGGAGCTATAACTGCTTGAATAACATGTCATTGCTCAATGTGGATAAACAGAATAAATCAAAAGTACTTGTTGTTGTGTTGTGTTAGTAAACATAGAAACTTGAGGCTACACAGTATAGCTCATATAGTGGATTGCAAACCAGTAGAAAGGCTGTGTCCTCACCACAGCAGCCCAGGTTGGAGTTGCTTCTGAGCCCAGTGCTTCGTGTCTCCCCCCCCCTCTGCTGAAACTGCCAAGTTATAAACAGAATTGCCAACTGAAATAAGAGCAAAATGCAGAAATGCTAGAACAAAGAAAACCAGATTCTTGTCAGTACAAGATTTCTAATTTGTAAACTTATGGCAGCTCTTCTCCTTCCAGCTCCTCTCTGCACTGTAGCTGTGAGCACGATGATCAAGCTGTTGACATTGAGTTGACACATCACATTTAATTTGTGTGCTCTGATTATGTAGAATGATTGCATGGGTTCCCACCCACACACACACACACACACACAACAGAAGCAACATAATAAATCAAAGATGATAATGATTCATTAGTCACGAGGTTCTGTAAATCTGAAGCAGTGTAACATGGGAGGATCAGTGAAAAGAGTTATCTCTTCTTGTTGGAACACTTTCACATCTTATGGGAGCTACGACTCAAAATGTTAATGTTTTAACACCAAGTTACATATTTCAGACACACAAACGCACACAGCTGTTATAGTTGAAAGTGCAGTCCAAGTGCAAATCATAAAACAACACAACTGACAAAATGGGGAGAACTTAACATGTCAAGATGAAAGAAATCTGCTAATCGGTGGAAGAATTGCGTTAAAACGATTATGAAAAGATTATCAAAGAGGCAGAGATATGAATCAGTAATAGAGATTCAAATATGGGTGAATACATAAACATCACTGCACTTTCAGTGTTAAACATAAGGGTTGTTGTGAAAGACAGTGAAGGGAGCTGAACTTTCCTGTGAGCCTCGGTGTAAATCTATTCTAAAGCTTCCCCTGCCCTCCTGGGAACACACAAGCCCGTCAGGCCAATTTACCTCTTTTTGTCGTCTGAGATAATATCTGTTGAGAGATGGGTTTTGAGAGGTCACCCTACCACCACCACCACCACCACCACCACCATCACCACCACCACCACCCGCGCCCCGCTCCATGAAGACAGGTGCACCGTTGACCTTTCTCTGCACAATTTGGGATCAGATTGCGCTGTTCCAGCTTGCGTATCCTTACACTATGTGTTTAACCCTGTTAAACAGCTTGATCATGTTCACGGCAATCCAGGTTTTGTGTTACACCAACTGCAGCAGATATATTGTGGTATCCTTTACTTGGAGATTAGGGGGAAGTGGTTTCTTTTCAGCGATTTTCTCACAAGGCAGTCTTTTCTTTATGACTGTGGTTCACCAAGATTAGGCAACTTGGTCGTTATACTGTTGACATGTTGTAAACTTACAGTACAGTAAAGGCTCTGTGTTTCTAATTGGATGTTTTTCCTAAAATTAGAAAGTAAAAATCACAAGTGTAAACTCTGCCAATAAGAGGCCTCTGAAGAGATCCTACAAGCTGGTATTAATAGCTTCCAGTGTCTCTCTCGGACTTAACGGCTGTTTATTCTTAACCGTTTACAAAAGTGGTGTGTGGCTACAGCCAAGCCCCTGCCATTTCACTGAGGGTCCATTTCATGGCCATCTGACATGCTGATGAGCCGCTCCGAATAGCCACAGTGTCTCCGGGATCCTAACTGTGTAATCGAGGGTGGGGGGGGTGAATGCAGCTCCACTGGGCCATTGGCACCGGTGCTGTCTTGGTCTTTACATCCGTCTCGGGTGATGCGATCACACGTGGACTGTTCTTCAGTGCAGGTTGAAGCATCCAAGACACAGAGAAGATGCTTTTAAGATCCGATCACTGATACTTTGTTCTGTTAGCAGGGCCAAAATCGATGTGGGTAAAATTCGTAGTCCAAATCTCTCAGAGCCAGACTCTCTTTCCCTGACTCTCTCTCTAACGAGCACACACACACAAACTACCCCACATATTGCTGAGTTAACATATTCATATCTTGGCCTGAATCTACAGAATCAAATGAAGGAAACAAAGCAACCGGTTGATTTAGTTTTGGATGCTACTACTGGTTTCAGCTTCTGTTTACCTCATTGTGAAGGTTCTTGTGCCACGTTTGTGGAAGAAACTCTGTTAAGTCATGGAATTGAACCCCACCGGGCCAAAGCTCACAAGGACGTCTGCATTGACCTCGTCATTTGTCCGACTGAGTGTCAGAAGCTGATCGTCCACTGGTGTGTTGCTGCTGCTCCATCAGCAAGTTAACGTGTTGGGTTTTGATTGAGGTCATAATGTGTCGTACGCCAGCTGGACAGGATGAATCATCTTCTAGGGCTTCTACCAAGTGGGCTACCCGTCCATTAAATGGAACTGAGAATCTTTAAGGTCTTTGGAGCATTTGTAGAATGTTGCAGTTTTGCAAAGCACACTGTAGTGGTAGAGTTTTTATGGCACCATGACAGCTGTGCCCCTCCACCCTCCTGCAGCTGGAGAGGCTGTGCAGTGAGTGCTGCTGAACGGCAGCTGATGACAGTGGCAGCTGTGGAGGCAATGATTCGTCCTCGATGCTTCTTAGATTTCCTGAAGATTTACACATTAGCATATAGGAAAAAAATGAAGAAATAAAAAACGCTGCTGCAAAACAAACGCTTCCCATTTTCTATTTAAAACACTCCACCAATACATTGCAGTTACTTCTGCGCATGGATGTTAACTTTTTATTGATTCTTCAAATCACAGAATTCAAGTATAGATGAAACAGATCTGTGTGGGTCTTTATAACTGTCAGAAACAGTTTCATTAACAATGAAATATTATTATTTACCAATGAAGAATCTTTCTGTACTTTTTAACGTGAGGGACATGACTCCAAGGATACACGCAAATAGTCTAAGTGACGAATAATTACTTAAAATATATTAATAATAGAACAAACTATTTCCCAAAGTACATATTTTGAACATTCTTATCAAATAGTTGTGTGGATTCCAAATAAAGACGTTGCAAAGTGACACTAAGAAATGAAAGTGGAAATCTCCAGGGTCATTATTTAAAATAGATGACATAGAATGTAGGTGATATGTAAACAGTTGTATTCCTCTGCAGTTTATTAGGATTTGGAGCTGTACAAATAGAACTGAATAATCTAATTTGAAGAAGTCAGCTTCAACATTTCAAAAAAATAAAAAAGCACCAGAAGAAGTAAAAATACATGAGACTACAAAAAAAAACAAACCTTAGACACATGAAACATAATCCAGTGGTACTTTAAACCCCAAATGGTTTCAGTGGGAACATGGGTGATGTTCGCCCGAGACATGTGAACCATGACATGTGATATCTTGTAAAAACACATGAGAACATTGTGTGTTTCGATTTTCTTTGTGTAAATCTTCTGTGGGCGAACATCCTCGGGAGCAGGAGAGAGAGAGAGGGGATGAACAAAGACAAAGAATCAGGCGGGGAGACAGGAGGGATGGACGGAGAGAGAGAGCTACAGTAGATGGAGTAAAAAACAGTAAGATGGAAAGAAAGAAAGAGAGGGGGGGACTGCACTTCTGAATCAGAGGTATCGGATTCCGCCCGGTCCTGACAGAGACTCCTCTCCGAGTTGAATGGGCCCATTGTTTGGACAAGGCCTCCATGACACAGGCCATTTCATTACAGAATGAGCCCAGGCACGGGGAGTAGATGGTGGTTGCAACGTAACCCCCCCACCACCACCACCACCACCACCGCATCGCCCTGCCTCCCCCCCCCTCCCCCCCTCCCCTCGCCTGTCAAAGAGCTCCATTCTCTCTCTCCCTCACTGCTACCTGCATGAGCACAGCCATGGGGGCGACCGACGCACTCTCAAAAAACAAACAGGCGTCCTCCATCACTGCGGCTCACAGAGAGAATCTGTGTTTCACTGAAAACACGTCAGTAACTGGATCTCCTCTGATGTAATATCTCCCCGTGGACTTAGGGGCTTGTCTTTGTCTTTCGTTTTCAACTCAGACGTACAGTAGGTGCACTATCCAACACATAAACCAGCTTGAAGTCATAACACAATACTCACATGCTACACCGCGAAGTGTATATATACAATGGAGGAATTATTAGTGGCTGCCCCCTGAAGGTCAATGATTCAGATAATTAGTCCACTCTCCTCCGAGCTGACTTGAACGCCTGCCAGCTCCTTTCCCAGGCTGCATCACTGCAGGCGGAGCGTTGCAGGTTAACGGCATGGCAGGCCGTAAACTTTTACAACCCAATTACAGTTACATAATTGCAAAAAAATAACTGTAATGGAAAAAGAGTAACAGCCCTCAACTCCGGTGCTGAGTGTTTGTGAAGTGAGCTAAACCACTTCATAGCCAGACACTGATACAACCTCCTCTGCTGCCACGTGACGGACTGTAAAGATGACGCCACCGTCCGGAGCGGAGGCAGGAGAGAGAGATGGAGGCTGCTTTCCACCTCACAGGTGATGGACTGTTCCAGCTTGGGTCTTTCAGGGAAAACAGTGGAACACTAGAGGCTGTTTAAGGAGATTTGTATAGGATTTTTCAGTGTGAATGTCATTGTAAATACCAGAGTAAGCTGTGGAGAAACTAATTATTGCCTTTTGTTTTGTTTACCTCCAATGACGTATATCCGATGAGACAGTCTAAGAAACAACCCTCTGTGCCATGGATGGAGAGGAGCTAATGGCAGAAACCACTAATTCCAGCTGTTCTGACAACAATAGTTGACATAGAAAAAAAAAGTCATCAAATCCCATAAATCCTTATTTATGTTTGGCTTAATTAAGTATAAAATGTGTTTGTTTAGCTGATATTCCTTTGAGAAATGTCACTAACCAGTTCACCCCTCATCATTTCACTGTCATGTACTGTGTAGGTTTGTTTTTTCCTGCTCTGGCAGGTGAGATCACTGTGTCCAGGCACATTTCCTCCAGGATAACCTTCAAATAACAAATTACTCTTTACCTGACAACCATCAAATTGAAATTGCACAGTTCATTCACATGTCTTACCCTTTAGTTTAAACATGTTGTATTTCTTAAAACGTTTCGTTCATGCTGAGAAACATTTCACCGCCCAGAGAAAACGCTGTGTGCAGGGCTGGGAAAAGATACATGCAAATGTATTTCAAAATAAAATACAGCCATATTGTGTATACCACCAAGTGTGTCAAAATAAACAACTTAATTTATCTTTTCCCCTCTCTCCTGCTTGTGTCCTCTCTTCCCTGTGTTCGACCTCCTCATGAACTGTGTTATTGGAAACATCCATTGATGCAAAGATGATCACTTGGGCTTTTTTTTACATATCCATTCACAGTCGCAGGTCTTGATACGTGAGAGCAGAGCCAGAGATGAGAGATCTGCTGGCTGCTGATTCGGCCAAATAAAAAATTTACGAAGCGGGCAAATGATGAAGGAATACAAAGAAAGAAATACAGTGAGGAAAGAGCGATAGTGACACTTACAATATCTGAAGCTATAAAGTAACCAAAGAGGAGGGTTTTTTTGGAGGGGGGGAAGCTACCACTGATGGAAACTGGAAGGAAACTTAAATAACGTAAGAAGCAAAAGAACACCGTGTACATAGTTATGGTTTTTTAAATGTTTTATTTGCTCGTATTTATGGCTAGTTATGAAAAAACCCAAGATGCCAAATAAGATTCAGATCCAGTGTTCCTCACGGCCCAGTGGATATTCCCTTGTTCTCTGGTCCAGTTCCTTAACGTGCACAGACATGACCTGCACAGATAAGGTGGTGGTGAAAAGCAGTGTGATGGATTTTTTTGGGCTGATTCAGGTGGAGAAGTGAAAATGTGGCCAGACCGAGGAAAACATCTCCCAGTGAACGCCACACAGCCCTCAGCAACCTGTTTCCATGGCGAGAGGCAAAATAACGACCTGTTACTTAAGAATTACAAGTGTTACAAGAGGATGTCTGAGCAGAGCATAAAGCATAACTCTAATAAGGTGTTTTGGATTCTCATACAGAAGCCTTTAGGTTACATCAATCCGGATTCTATTTACTCTCTCACTTCCAGGCAGATTTATTTGCAGGCGTCCTAATGACGTACTTAGAAAGTGTGAGTCACCCAGAGTCTAAAAATACTGCTATCGAAACTGTGTGAACAATAAGGTTTCTGAAGCACCTGTGTCACACCCGCGTCTGCAGCTACAACCGCGTCGACTTCAGCATGAGAGTATTTATTTAAAAGCGTCACGTCTCACCCAGGGTGTCACTGCTGCGGCTGTGAGGATTAGATAAAGATCACTTCCAGGAGACAGGGCTGCAGTAGGAGCCAGGAACATCACATTTTGTTTACTGCCCTTGAATGAATTAACTGGTAGTACAGAGGAGAAGTGATAAAAGATATTCTGTTTTTTTACATGAACACATTAAAGTTCCCTTTGGATTTACTTTTATTATCACGATTATGTTAAGTGCATTCCTACTGAACCTCAGCATTTCCCTGTTGACTATAATCAGATAGAGGTTTCACGCATTCCTCAGATTAGTGTTAGGAAAACACAAGTGAAATATTCCCAAATATGTCAAACCAGTCAATCAGTGTGGTTTTACTCCAGTTGTTGTTGAATAAGAAGATATCCAGTCACTCTCAAATCCACAAAATCAAGCTCAGTATCGGACTTCGCTCTGCGTGCAAGATGCAGGTGGACAGCAGGGGGAATGATGCTTGGACTTCCTGCCAGCTGAGGAATGAAAATGATGTGTTGCAGAGCACAGTGTGTGCTGTCAGGGAAGAGATCGGAACATCTCACTGTCCAAGAGAGGATTTATCCCAGTACGGGTGTCGCATGCGAGAGCAGAAAGAGTGAGAACAGCAAGGAAAGGCCCTGGGAGCTAGGGTTAGGGTTGCTGCATGAAGAAAACTATTAAACGTATAGTTTAGAGGAGCTCATCACGTCATTATCACACTTCCTTTGAGTAGAAAAGTCAAATCAAGGCTTTAAGGCACGTTTCACAGAGGGCAGCAGCAGTGGAGGGGGCATCTCTCAATAGGTTTGATATTACAAAAGGCGTCCCGGTCATGTATCAGAAGATAAGGACCACCCACGGTATCAGCTGAGGGATGAAGAGCTCATACCACCGTGTGTTCCAGAGGCAGCCAGCCCATCACGCTCCCCGAAAACATATGAGCTCCACGGTTTGATCAGGGGACCGCAGCCAATCGGGATGAATGATGCAGAACCGGCCGAAGAATGAACATGTACATTCATTCCCTCCCCCCACGTTATAGAGCTGGAGGCTTCAGAACAGGCAGCAAGTGGTTTATCAGATTGGACCAGGACCTCAGTCAAAAGGCTAGAAGCTCAAAATTCAGAGAAATATCCCTGCAAGTGGATCTGGAGCGCTGTGAGGAAAAGGGAAGAGGGGGGGGGGTTATTCACTGGAATGTAAGATCGGTGGGCTGAGGCTGCAGGGATGACGTGATGTACTTTATCCACGGGTCATTTACTTTGATTCCCCCCCTGACTCACCCAGGACACAATAGGAGTGAGCTGATTTCGGGAACCGGAGGGATGCATCACATATTCAGGCGGTGAAGCATTCTGCTCGATGCGTCATCGTTGCATGTCACTGAATTCTCTCTCTTTTTTGGAAAACCCTTCCCCGACCCTGTGACGGGATCGGAGAGCGGACTCCTCGGATTTCAGGGTGTTGTTTATCGATGTTTGAAAGACAGAATAACTGGAACCAAAAGGTTGTGGTAAGTATTTCAGGGTTTGTTACACTGATTTATTTAGATGAGGGGAATCTGCACCGGGGAATGCAAATTGCCCATAATGTGCCTTTAAGGAGAAATAAGGTGTAGTTCAGCTCAGAGGCTTCTCCTGCTGCATTACACACTGTTTGTGTTTGATTTTGTGTAACGCTTTGAACAGGTATTCACACAGCTTTCCCCTTCACTCCTCTGTGGCTCAACATTGTGAAGTATAACCAGAAGAAACAAGTCCTGAGGTATCCAGCTCTGACATGCACCGGAGATCGGACCCGGTCCAACTCCTCGGCTCGATCGAGGTGATTCTCTTGCCATGTTCCCCGAGGAGCCTTCACATGCCACGGGGCCCGATGAGTGTTTAACAAGAGAGTCAATCTGACAATAAGCAGAGGTCCCAGCAGTGTGTGTGTGTGTGTGTGTGTGTGTGTGTGTGTGTGTGTGTGTGTGTGTGTGTGTGTTTGAGGCTCTTCTCACAGAAACTGCATCCATCCATCTCTCTGTCTCGGTGGCACATCACCCGACCGACAGCAGTGCACACACACACACACGCACACACACACACACACACACACACACACACACACACACACACACACACACACACACACACACACACACACACACACACACACACACACTCAAACACACACCATGAAGTGATTATTCCAAGAATCACCTGTTGCTAGTTAAAACAGAGAGTGCAGCCGAAACCCAAATTCCTTCAAAGTTGTCTCACTGTGTTTTGACTCCGGGGTTGCCAGGGTGCGGCTCCATCTTAGCGACCGTCACTCCCCCCCGACTGTTCGCTCCTGGAAAACCTGTTGCCTTGGTTAATCAGGTGGCTTAGGCCTGCGTTTGATGGGAGTTTTGCTCGGGCTGAGTTGAGGGCAAAGGACTAAATCATGGCACTAAATCTTTCACAAGCCCAAGTCCCCGCAGAGAGCCTGGCTGGGAGAACCGGGGGAGCGTTTTTTTCGGAGCCACTCCAGGAAATTCCGCATGCACAATTTGTCTTTGTAACAGGAGAGCTGGCATGGCCCTCGGCTTAAGGATGTCATGACCGGACCAACTTAGCACGCAGCAGAAGTGCTTATTACGCATTGTGTACTCATTCCTGACACAGGGGAGCCTGGCGTGGCTCGCGGCCCGGTGATCAGACTCCAGCTCTTTTCTCACCACAGCAGTTTGTAAGAGACCTGGTGAATTTCCACGAACCTCGGCATGAACTCTACCACTTAACCATGAGAGACTCCTCGTTTTTTGGGAGAGGCCAGAGTCTGATAAACATTGGGGAAGAAAGAAAGAGGAAAAAAAAAGGAACGACAGGAAAATGGAAAACAGCGCTGGCACTTCCAGCAGGTTTATTTGAGGCCGTGACAGTGAGCCCTTGGAAAAGGGATGGCGTCTAAAGCCGGGTCCACAGATGGGCGGAGGGTACACAAAAGGGGTCGTGACAAGTAGACACGGCATTTCAAAGCCCCCCTCGCTTCTCCTTTGGAGTCTGGGAGATAAAGGAAGGAAAAATCGGATTATTTTACTCCCCGGATCCCTGAACTCAGTGGGGCAGAGTGAAGACAGTGCCTGGGAACAATTTGTCCGGCCATTATCTCAATCCATTAGGGATGAGAACTGCAGGCCACGCTCCGGGTCTGATGTTCCATCACGAAGATGAAAAGAGGATTTCTGAAGTGCTTTATTTCTAGATTATCGTCTCTTTCGGTCTCTCCCTGTATTTCACTTGATGATAGAACATCTCAACTGCACACAACACACTCAATATTGGCCTAAAAAGAGTTGTTCCACCTGCCCCCGCCCTCGGGACGCATGGGTGCATGCATGCAAACACTTTGGGATAATCGCACACAAAGACCTCAAGCCACAACAAACTGATCTTTCCCATTCTGATATTATTTCAGATGTCAGAGAATGTTTTTTCTCCATCAATACTTGGATTTTCTTGTATTAAATGTGACATTGCAACAAAAGAATCGAGTATGCAAAACAAATCACACTTTATTATTTTTAACTTTTCCTTGTGTGTGTGTGTGTGTGTGTGTGTCAAGCTGCTTGGAGCGATTTCAACCTCTTTTGATTCAAAATCACTTTCAGCCTTTGTTTTGTTTTGCAAACTCTCACTTCAGAGACGTAGTTATAAAATACCACAGACAGCCACAGCAGAGTCACTGTGTAACTGGGGTTTGGTGATGCACCAGGTCCCAGTGATGGTAACACACGTTGGAAACACACACACACACACACACACACACAAAAAGCCTAAATGTGGTTCTGCACTTAGTCTGTCACTTTGTGACTTAGCTCTTTCTGGGAATCAAGCTGAGTCATCATAACTTCAGCTTTGTAGCTCCTCAGCACTTTCCTGGTCAATGAGGCAAAGACTGAGGAGGAGAAAATCAAAGGCAGTGGTGTCGGGTTTCATCAAAGAACAAATCCAGATCGTTTCAACGTACAGCCAGTTGTAGAAAGTATCACCGGAGCTGCGTCTGCCTGTGGAGGGTCTCATTAGGCCGAGTTCACACTCCTCTAGTGACTGGTGACAGGAAGTCACATGCTGAATAATCTGCCACTAGGAGAAACTCACAACTGGTTTCCAAACTACATCTAATCGCAAAAAACACAGTGAGTCCCACTGATCCTCCTGCTTGTGTAGTGTAAACATATCTGATTGGCTGGAATGGTTGCCAACGATTTCCAGCAGTTTGGAATTCTGATCAGGTCGTGCACTTACTCCAAACCCTCTTTCCTGGAAAATTGTGTTTATAGGATCTTAACAGCCGCAGTGATTCCATTTTAGAAGCTACATGATGGAACCTGTCGTGTGAACAGTTCACACGTATCGACAGGTCGTCAAGGGCCAATCAGGAGCTTCTGACTGCGGATTGTAAAACTCATCTGCATCTAGCGAATCAGACTGAAGATCATTAGGGGAACTAGAACTAGGCTTAAAGGCTAAGTTTGTAAGATCTAGTGGTGAAGTGTGGCAGCTGAATATGTCTGGACTTGGTATATAAGGCGAAGATTACATATTCAAATCTGATGCAGATAGGGCCATCAGCTGGACATTTATGAAGAACTTTTCATATACACATAGCAACCACGTCTATTTGAGTGGTTCTCTCCTCACAGTTTCACCTGAAGTTCACTAGTTTGATATACAATTGTAATCTGCCATTATTTGTTCTTGTATTATGAGACAACTCTTACCAAACCTGCAATAGTTTCATGGTTCATTAAGGAACACATAGTAAGGTCACATTGTGTTAAACTTTAATTTGTTAGGTGTGGATGAGACAATCATTTATAGTCAAGGATTTGAGCTCAAAGCATAAAACAACAACATGATGATTGTGTACTCTACACAGTATAAGTATCAGCAACAGGCCTCGGCCCAAAGAAAACATCACGGACACACATGGAGGTTTTAAAAACGTCTAATGCACTCCTGGATGAGAAACAGGAGTCTGGAAGTTTTGGTGTGATCGACGAACGGAAATCTCATCCCGCTGCAGCTCGACCCACCTGCCATGCCAAGGAGAGAGAGAGAGAGAGAGAGAGAGAGAGAGAGAGAGAGAGAGAGAGAGAGAGAGAGAGAGAGAGAGAGAGAGAGAGAGAGAGCCACTGGATGTGATTACATTTATAGAGTCCGATTCGACTCCACTTCCTCTCTCAGGACCGAAGCCGGTGCCTTTGTAGAGCCGGACGGGAACACTTAAATCCAACTTGGCAGTGAGAGGCAGAGACTTTGATGTGTTGAGAGTTGACTTGACCTGTGTTTACGGCTTAATGACTTTAGGATGGAGCTGTGGAAAGGGACGGGCTGACACAGGGAGGGAGTGGATGGACGACTTCGGAGCCACGGTGGACTGACTTAAAAAATATACCATCCGAAGCTGTGTGAAAATCCACATTACAAGAGGGTGTATTAATAGATCCTGGGGCTCTGGGCGGGTTGGCCGGTGTTTTTGAAGTACAGTAAACGTCTGGTCTGTGATGTCACTGGCGCTGAAACGAGGTCACGGCTTCTAAAGGCACCGTGGATCCATAGTGAGTAACACAATTAGTCTTGTGTTTAAGAAAGAGGGGGAAAAACATCTCACAGTGTAGTCAGGCTGGGTGAAACTGATTCAAGGTGTATGACTGGTCATGTGTGTTTAATATTAAGTGCCGTCAGTTATGACTCTCCCCCCCCACCCCCCCCACCACCCACCCCCGTGCCAAATAAGCTTGTTTTCAATACGCCGGGCCAACTCCTTTATATGAACTTGTATATTTGACAAAAGCCCCGAAAAGAAATGTGAGTATCAAGTGTTTGCTTTTGAAAGTCTCCGATATATAAATACAATACGGCCCATTGAGGCGCTGTGCTCCGCCGGCCAGAGAGCCACAGACCATGATCAGGCAGAATCAAAGGATTACTTTTCACAGTTGGCTTAAGGAAGTTTATGAAAATATAAACATGCACAAAAAAAAACCATCGGATCCCGAGAGTCACTTTACTGTGTCCAAGTAAAACCAACTGTTTTTGAGATGTGGTGCCTTTCAACATTGATCCCTGCATTTATTGCATTTGTGCTTAATTACATGGTAAATAATGATTTCATGTCCAATAAACAACCGAGAAATTACAAGAAAAGCCTCAGATATTGTGGCTTTTCACGAGTAATTGTATTTGTCGTTTTGTTCTCTGTGTTATTCTGATGGTGTTCAGGTTTACTTTACTGTGAACAGTGAAGACTAACTTGATTGTGGACATGAGGAGGTTGTGGGGTTCTTTGGTGACGACACAAGGGGGGGCTACACAAACAAACCCATGTCTGAAATGATGATTAGGTTGAAACTAGAAAAGTCAGTCGAGCGCATAACTCTGCCAAAGTCGAACAATACTAAATATGACTGTTTATTTAATTATTTTTACATCGAGTTCGATATTGTTTCGTGAGAAATTCAAGAAAAGGTCAAAAAATGGAAAGTGAAAGTGAAAATTTCCTGATATGCCCCATCACATCACATCTGTTAATCACATCAGTTTCTTCAGTTTTTGTATAATCCAGTTCATATTGACATAAACAAAACATTCATTGCTCAAATCTACCTTGGCCACACTTTTTAAAATATGGTCTGACCTACGTGTAATATCTTTCATAATTTTTTTTTGGGAATCATGCTTCATGGGATTTGCAAAACCATTGACATTCCTCAATCAAGGACACATTTTTGTCTTCCCTGCCACAGGGTTGAGAGGGTTAACTAGACCCTCCAAAATGATAACATTAATAATATTCATATTATTAATCTAGAGTTTATATCTTTAGAATGAGCCCCTCATATCTACATGAGGAGCTGCTCTAGCATTTTACGCTGCCAAGTTTCCAAAATGGACAAACCCAACACTAGGGATGACTTTTCATGCTTTAAGACAGAATCATACTTTATAATGGTTCGCATTAAAGTGGCACCCCCGCTGATATCACACACACGAAGGCCCAGTCTACTCATCGTGAGACGTACGACTTTGCTTGTGAAAACAAATGTAGGTCCCCTGTGGTGCTGGGGGGAACTTTCCACAGTGTGAGGAAAGACCCAGATGATGTCATGGTGATGTGAAACCTGGAGATGTGCAAAGAGCACGGAAGGTTAAACAGGAGATGATAGAGATCCTCTGTCGTGAAGGTTTGAAAATCAAAACATCTCTGTGACTCATGTGGGTGCCTCCTCCTTTTCATTTCAGAGAGCTACACAAAACACTCAACCATCCCTTGACTGCATTATGCATGTGTTAAATATGTTGATGTTATTGTTGATCACTGTGATGAGGATGCATCTCCGTTTCCATACCGACGATGAAAAGACACCGGCTGTCATTTCCTGTAAAACCATTCACCTTCCTATTGTCCTAGTTCTACTGAAGTGGATTTTAATTAGATTTTCCATTACTATAGGAAGGATGCTACACACATGCACACACCCACACACCCCCACAACCACACACATATACACACACACAAAAACACACACCCAGTGCATATTGCAGCCAGTTCCTCATCCAGGCAGGGAAAGGATCCAGCTCTGGTTGGTTTCTGCAACGTGGGCCGAGCGTCACTCACTGACACATCCTGCAAAAAGATTTCCAAAAAAACAGATTCAGTGTATAATTCTAAAGCATGAGTTTATGCAAAAAACTTAAAATTCATAACCCTGCATCCCCGGACATCTGCTGGACCTTTCCCCTACAGAGCTGGAAGGTGCAGCTCTTCACCTCTGCTCCAGTGGGTCAACGCTCTCGTGGTTCTGCCGAGCTTCACTCTGTGGACCCGTGCACTTACTTTGCATGTCTGTGACAGTTGTTTAGAAAACATTAAGAAATAATATCCACTGATGCTTCATGACAGCTGCTTGAGTCGTGGCCATTTCTCTCTTCAACTTGAATCTGTCATCCAATCCTGCACAGAGCTTTCTTGGGAAAGGCACCAGGGGATCTCTCCGCTGGACGCTGGGACCGGCCTCGTGGGGAACATTTGGCTCAATCAATCTTGTTATTAATTAATCATAATATTTTCTCTGGTCTCCACAGATGGAACCTTTTACTCCGGGCTGGAACATCCATTATCAAATGATGATAGCTGCTTTGACCTTTCAGAGACTGTGCTAGTTTGTGTGTGTCTGTGTGTGTGTGTGCTTTTGAGTTGATTCCTCACAGACTCCATAACAAATGGAGTCTTTTCTTGGGAGTTATTTGACATTTCATCGTAACAAGGTGGAAAGAGAAGTGGGTGAACCTATTGAAAACATGTTTGTAATGGCTCTGCTCAAATTGAGGCGTTTATAAATCAATTCAAATGAAAAGTCTGTGATGGAAGCCACAGAGCGCTCCACGTGATTGGATCGCTGTGTTCCATGTCAGTTTGTTTCACTTCCAAAAAAAAACAACTTGTTCCTCACTTCTGAGATACTCCTAGTTAAATCTATGAATAGTTTTACAGTGCAATAAATACCTTTATAGCTTTTTTTTTATTTTTTATTTCTGCCTTGCTGTTCCGACTTGTTCAGACATCCAGAGTCAGCTGACAGATCCATGGCACGGGACTCGGCCCTGTGACGGTGAGCTAATATCTCCCCGAGGTGCAGTGACAGAACAGATCAGGTCAACAGTGCACAGAGGCTCTCCAGTGCTACGCTATCGATTTGGAAACTCTTGGTTCCCAACTCGCAAAATGTCACTTTCCAGTCCCTGAAAGAACTGAATCAAGTATAAGAGTCTTTTTTCTTTTGTGCAATGTACAAGACACTGGGCTGCTGAGAGAAAAATCCTTTTATGCCCGAATATCCAGTCCGATACGCTGTGTATGCATCCCATAAAGCTGGAAAACATATTAAACCGCAGAGTTTCTAAGGGTTTCTAACCCACATGTGGCAGTGGTTAAGTAATTGTTTCCAACAAAACTGATGTGTGTAATGATGCGTGGACAACATGGAAAGCATATCTCCTGCAAGTTTCCTTTTCCTCCCAGTCTAGTGCTGGAGAGGTAATACTGGGCCATGAGAGAGAGATGGAGGAGATTTCAGGATGCAGAGGAGCATGCTGGGAAAACACGTCTCCAGGTTTAAAGCATTCACAAACACTAGTGCTTCTATTGGTTCTATAATGTAAATGAATAAACAATTAAGGAGCTGACTGTCAGTTGCTAGTGCCAGTGTCCAGAAGTTGTTTTGTTTGTTGCCACCAGCACATTATCAACATCTCAAACTGATCCAATCCCTAGAGACGCATTTTTTATTCCAGATGTGAGGAGACAAATCTAAAGCTGCCATCTTGGGGTCGGATCTCTCAGGATGGATATGGAGCAGCGGGGTGTGAGCCGGGCCTGAGTCCCAGCACGTCCTCGGTCGGCTGAGTAACTGTCAGCTCCCCGGCTGCTGGAGCCCGTCCACACGTGAGCTCTGAGCAGTTTCCCATGTGAGCAGGCTGCACCATCTGGGGTGTCATATTACCTTTTTGCCCTACACCACCACCTCCTCCTCTTTGTGACACTCATCAGGGAACATCTTGACGTTTCATCAGTGCGAATCTGCGCCGGCTTATCTTCACGGTGACAGAAAGAAAACAGCTCTGCTCTTTAAGACTTTACCTTTTGTGACAGTAATGAAGCCCCTTTAACACTGAGCACAAACCCACTAACCACCACCTCCATCTGGTCTGTATCAGGCCCGGCTCGGATCCGCTGTGATAGAAACACCACGCCGGGGGGGGCATGCTAATTTTGTACTCTTTTTTATGGCGCGACGTAATGTCTGTGGCTCTCCACTGCTTCGACCGCAAAGTCCATCCGATAACGATTCAGCAGCGTGAGCACATCGGCTCTGGGCTTGAAGAGACTTTGGAAAAGGATGTTAGTAGCTGTCACAACTCTGTCACTCGCTGCCTTCATGCTGCTTTCTGCCTTTTTAGAAATGGTTTCCCGTGTGTGTGACGTGAAATATGACACAGCAAAAAGAAAATACACAAACAAACCGTAAGCAGAGGAAAACTTGGAGCAGGCAGAGAGTCGGTGACCTGAGCAGAGAGGAACCAGTCAGCTGGAGATCTCAGGTGACTCTTTTCAAACTGGTATCTAACGTTGTAACTTTGAAGTCACAAACCTTAAACAGACACACTAGATATACTTGACGCACAAAATAAGGAAATACTCACGTGAGAGGAAAACACAGGTCACCAAAGCAGATGTTCTGGTTGATGCTGAGTTTCTGTTCCGGCCTTTCGGTGCAAAAAGGGTCAAAAAGTTGTTTCTATTTACCAGTAACATTTTTAAATTCACCCATCAAGACCAATATAGAAGCGAATGCAAACCGTTCCCCCGCTGGCTTTTCCGTTTGAGAGAAACATTAAAACAAACACTGTTAAGACTCATGTAAGAGAGGTCAGCTGAGGTAGTAGTTCTTAATGGTTTGTTTCCTTGCAACCCGCCAACAAACCCAGAATGCTGTATTTATAGTAAATTGCAATAATAATTTGTTCCTCCTCTGCCAGCAGAACATATTCCATCCTGCCGCTCCGCTCCATGCTGCCGTCAAACTGCCAGAGAAACCAATCACATTCCTGTCACTACTTCTCACTTCCTCTCTGCCGCCATTCATGGACTGAAAATAGCCCCTGGATCATTCCAAGTTGCCCACATTTATGTTTATGCTTTGCCTTCTCTTCCGTACTGGAATATTGTAGCGTGCTTCACACCGAGCTCTCGTAAAATGTTCCGATACGATCAACAGGAGAAACCAGAACATGGAGTTTAAAGGTTTATAACTGTCGGTACTAAAAAAACCTGCTCACGAGGCACAGGGTGCGGATTCCTGGGGTAGAGCGACAAACCCTCAAGACTCAGGAGGTAGAAGACCTGCTGCTCAGACCTCAGCTCCTCTCTGAAGTCACAATAAAACACTTCTTCCTTATAATAAAATGAGATAATGAAGCTCTCTCCGTTCTGAGCTCTCCAGCTCTTTGTTCCTCAAGGTCGGCCCACTTTCAACAGAGAGGATCTGCTGCCATCATCACGTCAACAAGTCCGACTTCGGTTTTCAAAAGGCCCTTTTATTTTTATGTAAGCTATTAAACTGTGTTTTTAAAAAAGGGAAGAAAAACTTTAATTTAACTTTAATTTAACATGAACCATTCAAAGAAAACGACATGTTGTTGAAAGTGTTGCTCTTCTCCCCCGTTCATTGAACTCAATAAGTCGAGAGCCGAAGCCACATGACTTTAACAACACAGGAGTCATAAAAGCTCCCAATCCTATGAATACTTGACTCTATAACAATTATTACATTTTTGCAGGTAGTTGTTGTGCTGTTTTTTTGGGGCTAGGTTCATTGGAGACTCTGTACATGTGCATGAGAGCATGAATTAATATTCATCTTTATGTTTCCCCAGATATACCCTCCCACTGTCGGCTGGGATTGGCCCCTGCAACCCTCAAAGGATAAGTGGTATAAATGACAGAGAGATGCATCCATCTAAAGAAAAACTCTGCTGAGATCACTTTCAATTGTTGAATCTACAAACTGTCCATGAGCCTGTGAGTCCAAGACACAAAACCAGTAAACCAGTTGCTCAGGCGACCTGACAGCCGACTGGTGAAGACATGTACATGAACATAGAAGCTCTGAAGCAGCATGTCACTCTCCTCCTCTCTCTCTCTTCACTGTCCACTCGAGGTTAAAAGGCAGATAAATACACATTTTAAAGTTTCATGTTTCTTCTCCACTACAGACAAAACCTGAGCTATTGTCCCACAACTTTCTCCAACACCTTTCTAAATGAACACCAGTCTTTCCTTCTGAGCGAGGCCCCGACTCACCGCTGGAGTGGAGCGACCTGATGACTGCACAGCACTGTGGTCTCCCTGCATAGTTCCCAGATGTGTAGTGCACATGTCAGCGTATGGAGTTCTCTCTTCCTCTGCAGTGACTCCCTCCTGCTGGAGCTGCAATTATGAATGTCCTCTTAATTCATATCCAGTCAAATGAGGTTTAAGGTTTCTTTCCTTGATTCCCTCTCTCGCAGGCGCTGTAGGAATAACGTGGGCGAACACGTTTGGATGAGAAACGTCTAAATGATTTGGCAGCGCGTGTTTCCTTCCACTACTTAACCTTAAATGTTGCACAAACCACTTAAGCCCTCGCTGCTGCGCGAGCAGCCAGAACTTTGTTCAAGTGTAAATGGAAAGTTTTTGTGTTGAGCAGGAACGATATCTGTGAACAGCGTTAGAGCCGCGAGCGTTTAATGCAGGTGACAGTTTAACTTTAATTGTTTGACAGTGCGTGTGTGTCTCTGTCTGTGTGTGTGTGTGTGTGTTTTAAATGGTGTGTCTTCCTCCAGGGTTCACGATGTCACAACATGTAAAATTAGGCTCCACTGCTTCAATTAGTCAGTCGAGCTTTCTGGCTCCGAGCTCGTCGATCCGACACACGACCACATCCTGATGGAGCTCGTAGCTCAGAATGCATTACTCTGATAAATGAGATGTGTGTTCTGCAGCAGTTTAACAAGGTGTCGCATTTATAAAAGATTTGTTTTTTCTGCATAATTTCAGCAAAAAGCTTAAGAACAACAACAGTTCTTCCAGACAGCGTGTCGTGGAAGGGCCACGCATTAATGAGAAATGTTCTTCATTTTATTCACCAGCTTCAGTCACAGAGTTTTTTATTAGCAGTGACAGAAACATTACGTTGCATAACAGACACTTTTCAAGTCTGCACTTTAATTAAAACTCAGAGCAGTGACAGATTTAATTAGGAAAACACACGTCTTGCAAAGAAAAATGTTTGGATCGGCTTACAGCTGCTTGAGGTCTGCTTGCTGCTGCTCGGAGAGAAGAGGTTGAATTCATTTCCAAGAGTTTGTGTTTGTGGTAGATTACATGACTCTCTCCTGGAATATCTTAACTTTAGTCTTCGATTAGACCCTGTACCTGTCCTACATGTCTTCATTGAGAGGTCAGGGGTCAGTGAGTACGAGCAAAGATGTCAGATTATGATGTACTGTGCTTCCATATTTAGCCCGAAAACAATATCTAATTATAGCAATTACATACAAGCACAATAACTTACAGTAATGAGAGAACATAATGGTTTGTTTCCTTCAGGGTGGTCCCTTCTGCCTGTTTGCCCCGTCAGGTACAGTATGTGTGTTCTTCCCCCTGACTGTGACCTGTTGTGTGTCATCGCTGACAAACATCAAGGTGACTAACTCGTGCAGAATGTCGCACCCTCCAGGAGAGTTGTGGGGGTTAGGGTTAGGTTATAGGTGTGCCTATAAGTCCGGTATCGAGCTGGAGGCGTGCAGCTATTGAGTTGAGAGAACATAGGACACTGAGATTGAAGGAGCATGTTTACATTTAGATCAACGACCTGATTGGACGACTCAGACTCGTACACCAGTCCAGATGTTTTCATTAGAAAATAAGCAAATAGATCTATTGTTTATTAAATATCCTGAATCTGTTAAAAAACACTGTTCTAACCCTGTCACTCTCAGTACCATCAGAGCCTGGAGATCCATTCGGTCTATAGAAGGCCGTGCCAAGTTTTCGTCTCCTCTCACTCCCATTCTTGATAACCCGGACTTCCTGCCAGGCTGTAGAGATCAGGGCTTTAAAGTGTGGAACACCCAAGGGCTGAAGAAAATTGGTGATCTATTTAAAGGCCAGATTTTACTGTCCTTCCAGCAGGTGCAACAAAAATTTGACTTATTCAATCAGGGTGACTTCTACAGATACTTACAAATTAGAGATTTCATAGTTAAAGACACCACCTTAACGGCTGATAACACCACTTTGTGTGTGGAAAAGGCCTTGTCTCTGCAGATTAGTAAGAAATGTATTACTGTTTTTTACAGAGCTCTGAACTCTAGTTCTCCTCTTACCTCACAGACCACAAAGCAAGCTTGGGAGAAAGATCTAGGCGTTGCTATAGATGATGCTGACTGGCAGGAAGTCTGGTCTCAGGCCATGAACATTTCTGTGTGTAACCGCACCAAATCCATACAGTTCAGAATTGTACATCGCATACACATAACACCTGTTGTCAAGAACAAAATGGATGCTAATATCTCCCCGCTCTGCTGGAAATGTAAATCTGAGACTGGTAATTATGTCCACTGCCTCTGGTCATGTGTGAAATTACAAAGCTACTGGTCTAGTATTGTGACTGAACTGACTGTTATCTTTGGTGTCCCAATACGGATGGACCCTATGTGCCTGATACTTGGTCTCCCGGATGGTCGGGTCACTGACACAGGAGACTTTTCAATATACTGTCTTTTGCTGCTAGAAAGAACATTCTATTCTTTTGGAACAAGAATGTTGCTCCAACAAAAAAGTCATGGCACAACATTGTTATGGACTGCATTCCTAGTGAATACATCACGTGCATGCTTCATTCCAAAATAGATACCTTCTATAAGGTCTGGGACCCTTACTTGCAGCATATTGGGCCCACACTGTCATCTTCCTTGCTTCGTGGATTTCCCAGATCAGCCTAGCCTGCCTTTGTGACTCTGTCTTAAGTGGTTACGTGCACCCTGTAGCCTCGCTATGTTTGTCTGATCTATATTGACTCCTATTTGACTTGCCTTGACTTGATGTGGGGGATTGAGGGGGAGGGGGGATGGGTTGGAAAATGAGCCCACTGTCATTTATTTTTATTTTCTTAATTATTTTCTATTTACTGTACCCACATGCCCACATTCTGTAGTGTTTTTTTTCTCTTTTCTGTCGTGTCTGAGCAGTTCTGTATGTTTTGTGTTATGAGAAAATGTAATAAAAAATATTATAAAAAAGAAAAGAAAATAAGCAAATAGCAAATATGTTACCTGAAAACATCATCGTCTGAGCAAAAGAAACTAGAAGTCGTTAAATTCCAGAGTTCATCTACAACAAACCGTGAGGAGACTCGTAAAATATCAAGAATTCCAATCTGTTATAATTTGGATCGTTGAATTTTAGAATAACAAACATTACCAGTGTCACAATGTGGACGTGTCTGCGATGAATTACAGTACACCGAGTAATTAGGCAATTAAAAAACATAACTCCTGATTACCCTGCACACGTCTGGCTGAGCTGCTGTTGACACCTGTGCCACAAGGAGAGTTCTCTGCTTCTCTCTGTCTAGACGGCTGTAATAACCCAGAGGTAATCACCTAGAGACGCACACGTGTGTGTGTGTGTGTGTAATAACACAGTGGCACTTATTTGAATAGCAGGGGAGTGAAATGTGTACATACCTTGTAAAGACCTCAGGAACAAAAGGGAGGATTGTCATCACATGGTATGTTTATGTAGTCCTGTCTGTTTCTTTGAATTTGGTCTCGGGTCTATATTTAGATCACGTTTCCATGAAATGTCTTCACTGTCAAATCGTCTCACCAGAATTAGCCACTGTGAAGCTTGGTGCAGTAAGTCAACAGCCTGGACTGCATACATGCATCTTAATGTGAAGGATCGCTCTCTGGAGCCAGGAGAAATAAATCCTCAAGTCTAACTTGTTTACTTTCTCTTAATTGCAGATTGTGGGACCATTTGCCAAAGAGGATGCAGATGAGGTGACCTCAGAAAAATTGCGCAAATGTAAAATTTCCCCCGTTTACAAGCAGCTGAAGTGACGGTGAATGGTTTTAGATCAACAGTTTATGGGAATCGGCACAGAAAGCCTTGGACGGGCTGGAGATGGCTGCAGCGCTTTGATGCTCGGGCTGTTTCATGGCAGCGCACGGGGGTCAGAGTATTACATCATAAAGCTAATTTAGGGTTCTGCATGTTCTGGTTTTGGTCTGCCCCCAGCCCCCTGCCCCCTGCCGGGCCCAGGGGGACCAGGGTTATGTTGTCCAGATGGGGAATAATAGCCCACACCTGGACCGTGGCCCAGGCCCTAAACACAACCCCAGCGTGGCCCCGAAAGCCTGACTCAGCTAAACATCTACCGAGACCTGCTCCACCCCAGCCCCCGCTGTGGTGCGACCCGGGTTCTGCCAACACACAATTAACCGGACGAACCCGACCTGTTGCACCGGCAGACTTCATTTCAAGGCCTCTGCATCGTGCTCAGGGAAACGTTTGACTCTCTTTCGCAGAACTCGCAGAACATGCATCGGTTCCAGGAACAGCTGGATTCAGCTGTTTGGCAGTTTAACACTTAAACAGACAATGAGAAGGATGAAGTAGTGCTCCCTGGATTTTCATGTGTTGTTCCTCAAAGCTGCTGCCAAACCAGACTTCACAAATTTAACTCGACTCTATGCAGCGAGGGTGGCACTCCCCCATTGTTTACTCAAGTCTGGCCACAAGATCATTGTGTTTACTTGTGGTGCTCAGTAAACAGATCCCTTGAATATTCTCTTGTCCCTCTGCAGAAAAGACTTCACTTGTACCTGTTATAGAAACATCGGAGAAGTCAGCGCCGCCATCAGTGGGTCCACAAGACATCCAGAGGAACCCACAGCTCAGGGAATTCCCCCATCTTCTCCTAGAGCTGCGTCTGGATTCCATCAAATCAGTCATCGGATGGTCATCGGAATCTGAATCAGGTTTATTGCCAAGTGGGTTTACACATACAGGGAATTCCCTGTGGTGAGTTTGTGCAATTTTAATTGTAGAAAATTGGAAACAAATAGAAAATAATAATTCTGTCATTTGAACTATTTCACTTAGACCTTGAGTGGATTGAGGAGGGTGCAGAGTCTGAATTAATTCCTTATCTTAACAGTAAGTAAGCGTATCCTGTGAGAAAAAAACTAATTCTGATATAAAATCAATATTGTATTTGCCACGATTGAAACAAGCTCTGAGATTCTTTGCCTCGAAGCTGGTGTAAATAATTATTCCAGCTTTCAAACCCCATCCACTCCAGTGAGTCGAGGATCACTGGCCTCTAGGTGCCTCACGGCAGCCAGCTCCCTTTCCTTTCATGATCAGACGGCTCCAGAAACCGCAAAACATAATAAAAAATACATTCTTAATGAAGGAGTCTGAATATTAAAACTGCACCTCCGGTTATTTTTAATTTTCGTTCTCACAGAAACTTCAGTTGGTGGTTCTTTGTCACAGATAATTGTTTTGCTCGTCATAAATATGTCTCGGAGTGAAAAGGAATGGAAACACCCGACTGGCCTCGGTCCAAACACCTCTCTATTTTTGGAATGTCTCTTTATCCGTGAACCAGTAACACACAGATAAATCAGCTGTTCGGTGTCACAGGTGGATTTATCGACGCCGGTGTGCGGCTCCCCAACACCTGCTGTTTTTGTTTTTCTTTCTGTGGCGAGTGGACGAGCGGAATGTGGTGAAATGCTGTCGCGGCATTTGGAACATTTAACTTTCACGTCCTCTCGTTCATTTCGATTCTGACTCTGAACCAGTGCTCGGGAAGTTCAAAAGATACTTTCTCCCCTCCACCCTTTCTCCCCATTTTAACACATCCCCTTTGGAAACCGTTCTGCCTCCACGCCGGCTCGCCAACTCAAACAAGTCAGCACAGATAGTTTGGCCCTTCCCCTGAGAAGCGGAGCGTAGGTGCTCCGGTCGGACCGGGAGAACAAACAGCTCACATGTGTCTTCTTGACAGCGTGCTTTTCAGGACGCAGGTTTTGGATGGGGCGACTGGGAGAGAGTGCATTCCTGGTAATTAATAAGGCAAGCGCAGGTTTTCCATTTGGAGAATCGGAGCGTGCCGTGATAACAGAGCGTGAACAGAGGGATGGTACCGAGCGGTACTAAGTCCTGTCTTGTTTTCAGTTTCATAACTATGGAAACTTTGAGCGGGGGGGGTGTAGCAGTTAATTCATGGGGTGTAGTCAAATCAAGAAGTACTTTTAAAGATTATTTAATATAAAACCATGTTTGGTGGTTAAAGTGCTTTGAGATAATGTTTATTACGTTTTTAGTTCCTATGGTCAGAGGTTTTGATTTGAAAGAAATTATCATTTATGGAAAAGCACACACATAACACAATTACTACACACTAAACAAGATGAGAATACATGTTAATAAATATATTCTAGTTACACTATTATCCTATGATTCAGTTATTCATGTTACACACTTGCATTTACTTACAAAATAACAACAATATCCTTGCAAAGCAGTGCAGGTATTTTAGTATTCTTGAAGCCATGTCAGTGTTGGTCAGTTATGTTTAAGTCTGCCAGCATCTTGCAGAGAAAGAAGAAATTTGTTTAAAAGTTCAAAAATGAAATGCATAACCAAACATTCAACCGCAATATTCCCCCTCACCCCTGGAAATAATAGATTGGTCAAATTGAGTTTCTTGCCGTATCACCCGGCGGAGCCAAGAGGACGTTTGCATCCACCGCACCTAAGTGCTGTTTGAACACATAATTACAAAGCATGTCTATCATAACCCAGCTGATGTGCAAGAGGAAAACTTCTGGCCAGGATTGTTCAGCTCATTGAAATCATAAATATATAAAATAACTGGATAAACTTTTATTTTATCAGTGTTGTAATAGTCCCTGTTGACTTACACTGGATAATCCCACAGAGGGTATAGAGTTCAGGCTGGTGGATGGGTGTGTGCCATGGTGTCCTGTCTCAGCCCTGCAATTACAGGTACCCTGTGGAGCTGCTGGCTTGTAGCAGCACATGAAGGTTAGTCTCAGACGATCTTCAAGAGAGAAGAAACGCAGCAGTGCTCCCATAAATACAGGGAGGAGGAGGAGGAGGAGGAGGAGGAGGAGGTGGAAGAGGAGGAGGAGGAGGAGGAGGAGGAGGCCTGCTTCACTGCGATGAAGATTTAAACATGTTCAGAAGGATCAGCTTTACAAAAGTTGAGCTGGGTAAAAGGAGTTTGTACACTGTTTAGTGACTAACACTGGGCACCATTTTTGTTTCTTAAAGCTCCACATAAGTAAACTTGTCTGGCCAGAAGGTCTATAAACTCCTCTCGGCCTTTAAGGTGCCTGTCTCCACTGAAATACAATCCAGAGAGTATTTAGAACATTCCCTGTAGTTAGTTTGATGGCACAGAAAAGTTTGCTGCACCAGGATGCAAATCAATCTTATCACGAATGTGTTACAAGATGCAGTGAGAGAGAACAGGTCTGTTTAAAACACCACAGTCTTGATAATACACACATGACCAGTGATCAACATGCCAATGGGCTCATGTGCACCTTTTAAACAAGGTGGATGGTGGAGGGGAAAGTCTGGAACTACCAGTAACACTTGGGTCATGCTCGGGCAAAGGTTTAGGCCCCAAGACATTTTCTTGGCGTTTATAGGAAAATTATGCTCTCCTCCTATTCGTTGTGATCCATACTTATCTGTGTGTATCTCGAAGAAACACAAGATATTACCGGATATCTTCTTCTCCTTTGGGAACTACTGGTTAGGGACTATTTCTTCATAGATCTCCACCTTCTCTCCCTCTCTCGGTGGATAATGCTCGACTCTTCATATTTGACTCCGGCCTTGCCTCTGTGTCGGAGTGCAGTCAGCAGGAGAAGCTGTAGCTGTAGATGTAGTTTTGTTTGGAGGAGCTTCTGTGGTGGCGGTGGTTTGGCACTTTGTGGGAGAGGCATACTTGGTGTAGGGGAATTTATCAAACCAAGAAAACAGAACACATTCAACCAAAGTGAAAACGCTGGTCTCCTCTTTCATCTGGGTGAGTTTCACTGCTGCCGTGCTGACTCAGCGCCCTGATCATCTGCACACCAGTGAAACCAGTGACCCAGTTACATTACATTACATTACATGTCATTTAGCTGACGCTTTTATCCAAAGCGACTTACATTTTTAGAACACTCAGCTTTTATGAGGGGCCATTTAGGGGGTCAGTATCTTGCCAAGGACACTTAGGCATGCAGATGGGATAGAGTGGGATTCGAACCGGCAACCTTCTTGCTGCAGAGCACCCGCTCTATCCGGGTTTTCTACCGAGGTAAACATTAATTTAGTCTGTTTTCTATAAACAGCAATGGAATCAAATATTTCTCTGTTTGAAGAGTAACTCTGACCTCTGACCTCACTTTGAATTCAGCAGCTGGTATTTTTTAAATCTCTCTGATGCTTGTTAAGCTCTAAGATGGAAAATGTATTAGATTTCTGTTCATGAATGATATGAATTAGTTTTTGGAAACGTCACAATGCACTATGGGAACATGGAAGTGGTTATGTCTCACTATTTGCTTACAGTTGAAATCAAATGACTACTGAGTTCATCTGGAAAATAATCAACAGATTAACTCACAGTGAAAAATAACCATTAGCTGCCGCGCGGCCGCTGGAATCCACTTCCTGTAGCTCCGCCCCCTCGCAGCTGACTGGAGTCATCGAGGAGCAGCGTTTATTTACAGTTTGTGATTCTCTGGCAAACTCCGGCCTCCTGGTCTCAAGCTGCTTTATGAAGGATTTGAAGATTTCAAACAATGGTGTCCATCCACAGCTGAGTGTGGGATCGATTCTACTTGTTATCCACCACAGTGAGGAGAGAGAGAGCAGCAGAGCTCATGGGTCTTTACCACAGTTCATTCTAAAAGCTACTACCACTCTACTGACATGTAACTTGTACAAATCCATTTTATTTGTTGTTTTGTTGGTATAAAGATGATGTAATATACAATATGTCAACACAGTGGGCTGGGGGAGACCTACATGTAACTGTTTGAGTTTAAGAATTCCTCCTGAAAAAGAGAATTTGTGTTAAATTGAAAATAATTTAACACAATAGCACCAGAATCAAACAAACTGGATGAACGTGGATCTTTCTTTCTATCTATCTATCTATCTATCTATCTATCTATCTATCTATCTATCTATCTATCTATCTATCTATCTATCTATCTATCTATCTATCTATCTATCTATCTATCTATCTATCTATAAAGGTAAAGTTTGTGATATAACACATCTATTCACTTCCACAGAGGAGGAGGACCCCTCGCTCCGTGCTTCAAACTCCTCTCGGTTATGAATCATAAAGTTTCGCTGTGTTGATAAGCAGAAGCAACGAGGTCTCCTCTGTGTGATGTGCAGCCGTGGAGCTGGAAGCGACTGGCCTGTCAGCAGGAAGCGTGATGGCCCGTCGCCCCAGAGAGGTTCGGAGGGAGTGCTCCTCCGTCTCCGACACCCAGCCCTCGATCGCCCAGCAGGCCCAGCTGGAGGAGACCAGAACTCCTGCAGGGAGGAGGGGAACTGTGTGTACTTCAACTTTGACCTTTCTGGCCGGACTCCGTGAGGCTGCTACTTCCCCCCCAAGCTGCAGAAGTAACACTGAGACCCCGCCACAGTACATGTAACCCCTCTTCCTGGACTTAATCCATTCATTTCTCTGAGCCAGTTTCGGATTATTTAGCGTGACATGGTGACGGGCTGGGGAACAAAGTGAGGGGCGCGCCCTGTCAGGGATTCTGGGTGTGCCTGTGAGCAGTGGGGGTGATATTTGATGTCGGAAAAATCCCTGAATGTATTTGTCAAAGATGACACCACAAATAGGCCCTAATCTAAAACTGTGAAACCATTAAGCCTTTGGCAAAACAGAGGAACTCCCATCCAGATCAAATTCTTTCCTAAAACCACAATTTGTCCAAATCAGCTTGGAAAACCTGGGTGGGGAGAGAGAGAGAGAGAGAGAGAGAGTGAGTCATGTCCTCCCCCTCAGACAGAACATGAGAGGATGAATTTTCATAAAATCCGATTTTCTCCCCTTCTACACCCAGCAATGAAAACAACTGTCCTGTTGAAAGACAGTTGAGAGCACATTTTGGAGTTGGACAAACAGAGAAGAAGACAAACCGTGATCTAATCTGTCTCTCGTCTGTCCATCAATATTGTCTTACCCCTGTTTAAAAGGAATATCTTCAAATTTTTGGGAAACGTGTGTATTTGCTTTTTTTGTCATTCATTCATATTCATATTCATTCATAAGATGTGAAGATTGATGCCTGGTGCACATCTGTACGCAGCTGGAGTCCACAGGTGACTAGCGTAGCTTAGCTTTTAGAACTGTTCACCTGTGTGGCTCATAGAGAAGTTTTAATAATAAAATGAACTGATGTTATTTCAGAGGTTTGTTAAGCAACCAACACAATCTTAAGGATCAAGTTCACACAAATGCTAAAGATGAAATTCAGCTCAGTCGGTTACCAATGCAGCAACAAAACGATTGATGATGCTTTTACTTTGAAGACAACTTGGATACTTGGACAACAGGAAGAGTTGATATCGATCTATTCTTTGTCCATCAGTCAGATATGGTGAAATAAAAACCACCCCAAATTAATAATCAAGACAATCTGGTGAGGATTCTGACACACAGTTTGAACCAGTAGCCAACGGCTGCATGCTAGAGTTCATCCGACTCACTGTTATTATTATTTATATTGATCTTATATCACATCGTCCAAATCTACCAAGCAAGAAGTATTCGACTGAGAGGAAGGTTTTGTTACCGGACTAGATGCTCCCCATGTTCTCAGTCTTTTCACTAAGCCAAGCTAATCAGCTGCTGCCTGTAACTTCATATTCCTCTGCACTGAAACCCTTCAGTCAAATTGTGGCCTTGATAATCTCCCGGCTTCATAATAAGTTGACTTGTTGGTGGCCTTACCTACAACACTAAGGGACAACCGGCTTATTTCCCTCCACCGTGTTCCAGTGCCGGTGTGTTCCACCTCCCTCACACCGACACGCCTCCTTTGTCCTCTGCATCGTTCACATGGGCCGAGGAGTGAGCGTGTTTCTCACAGACAGAGAGAGAGAGAGAGTGAGTGAGTGTGTGAGTGACGCACCGCTGTAGCGAAGGCTTTCAAACATGCGCCAAGATCAATTTCCATCAAGGATCCACTGGGGAAAAGAATCCCACCATCTCCTGGAGGTGAGTCAAGTGTGTGTTGGAGGGAAAAACCACCGAGCAGCGAATGTTTTATCCACAACAGCCGAGATCACAAGGGCCCAGCGAGGAGTTTACAGAGAGGTTCTGGAGGTCAATGCCCACAACTTCAAACCTTCTAATCTTTGGCTACTACTTTGGCATTGTCTTCTTTTTCTCTCAAATCTGCAGCTGGCAAAGTGAATTAAAAACACATTCATATTTAACAAGGCAGAACTAAATACTGATTTATGAGAGTCATTCACTTACTGAGTATATTTACCACTGTTGGTTTTAATAACCAGACTGTCACCGGCTGTAAACCTGGGTGTGGCAGCGCTGCTTAACTGCCTAGTAAGTAAAAATGTTATTACAACTGATGGGAATCATAACTTTATGCATTTGAAGTTCATGCGATAGCAAATACCTTTTTTATTTTCTCAGGCTCAACTTTAAATCACTTTAAACATCGACAAAAGTACAGAAAGTAGTTAGAACTCAGTTTGACCTTTAACCTTTAACTTGTAAAGATCAGAAAGCCCGAGCTGTTCTGTGGGTGAACGGCAGAACTGGACCTTTGCTGATTTGGAGCTCGTGGAAAAGCCTGAGGGTGGAACATCATGGCTCTGATTCTTCTCTCTGCTCATCTCCATCCTCCCCCGCTGTGACGTGAGAAGCCTGTCAGCGAGCCACAGCTGTGTTGTCTGCTGGTGCTCAACTGGAAACACATTCATAAACACAGAGGTTGATGAAATGGGCTATTGAACAGTTGATAGAATTACACCATGCATGGATTTACTTCTACTTTAATCAGAAGTGCTCTTTGAAACAGAGGCTGCAGCTCATGTCACCTGATAGGTTCACTTAATATTGCAATATTTAATATTTTAGGATGCAAATCATATGAAAGTTTAACACTAGCACCAGTACAACATTGGATTTCCTCGTGTGTGTGTTGTGTTAATGCTTGACAATGAGATGCAATCCAGCAATTCATAACATAAAGCAGGTTATTGGCCTAGTTACTCTACCTCATACTGGTTATGAAGTCGTAATCTAAACTGTATTTTAATACAACTAGATTAGATCACTACAACACATGTTAAATTTATAATGAAAGCTGCTTTATGACTGTCACACAACATTTAAAATACAATATCACTGTCAAATAGTGAGATGTCACAAGTGAGCATTTTCTGCTTGTTGCACCCAAGTTGTTAAAGTATTTAGATCATTGTGGTGGTTTCTAGTTTAACTAACCACATCTACTAGAGTCTGAATATCTGGACTATCAAAGAACTCAGAGAAGTCGAGGTAGGATTCCACCATCACACAGTTTTACACCCATCATCCATCATCAGGAGGGAACTGATATTCTGAATAACAGTGAGGTGGCAGAGAGGCAACAACCTCCCTGACAGAATATTACTCACCGGCTGATTCAGGAGCCGCAAAAACTAAAGAACGCCACATTTCTGGACAGCGTGTAAATGATCCCCCGAGAAGCTGCAGAGTTTTACAGAACACCTCATTCCTTTGCATCCTGTTGGTCTCACTCTATTTCAGGCACTCTGTATTATCGGGTTTCTCTAACCGAAGGGAGTCTTGTGGAGATCTGTGCTGTGTGTCATTGCCCCGACACACACTGAGCGCACAGCGTGTGGTCAGCCGTCATCTGCTGTTTCTCCTGATGTGTCCACCACCCAGGTCGGCCTCTCGCCAGACATCAGAGAGCTGAGGTGGAATTCTTTTACTTTTTTTTAAAACCACATTTACAAAAAAGTGGTTTTGGTCCATTTGTGTTTAATTTTCTTGTTTGTAGTTGTAATTGTGAGTCTCAGACGTGTCAGAAACAACTTTGTCATCTGGCTACAATGGCAACTAGACTTACTCCTTTAAATGTGGTGAGTTTAGAAGCAGTTATTGATTTCTAGAGAAACGTTTTCATTGAATCAAGTGTTATAATCCCTACTTTATATCAAAGTTACACAAGTTTCCCTTCCCCGTAGATGAACAGCTCTATTCTGCATGTTCAGGCGACCTGCTCTGCACTGACTAAACTGTTTTCCCCTTCAAACCACTGTTCTTGCTCCATTTAGTCCATGTGCGAACCCACAGTGCCTCAGAGGGGGCCATTTATATATATTCTACTTTTTATTGCTGTATCAAGCACTGGCTGTCAGTACTGCTATTCGCTACCACTCATCATAACAGAAGGGCCGACACAAGAGAGCGAGACCGGTGCCATGTTTCAGCATTCAGCCGTAGCTTGGCACCGTTATCATTCAACTAGACTAAATTTAAAACTGTTTTCTCAGCTGCGAGACACTGCAGGTATTGTCTCTAGCAAAGCAACATCTTAATTATTATGCTTTATTCTCCCTGTAATGTTCCAAGGATGAATTAATCAGAAATTAAGTGCGTCCCCTGTTTGGCCCACACTACAGTGCAAACTTTCTTTTGGGGAATGGATTTTGGCTTTGGGCATCGGCACAGACATATATTTTATCTCGACCTAGATGAACTAGCATGTTTAAAAGAAATGGCCGATCTGGAGGCTTGAGGAATGTTGCTGCCGGTAGGAGCCAGAGGTCAGAGCGGTGCTCTGTGTGCTTTGGGTAACTATTACCTTAAATTAAGATATGAGAAAAAACATTTCATCAACCTCTCGCCAATAGCTAGATGAATATTGATACCTCACATGTGGAGCTGGAGCAAAGTGTCTAATGACGAATCAAGTGATTTTTTTGGCCCCGGAATCTTAAACTACTTGGATCACTGAAGTTTTCTCAGTTCTTATGAAGTGCTGCAGCCTCCAGCAACATTTTGTCCAGGCTTGAGTTCCTTGAATATGTCTCCGGTGCTGATTAGTGAGCAGGGAAACATGTCGTCTGACTCTGATGAAAGAAAAAATGCATCCAACAAATTCTGTGCACGCACATTAATCAACTCGGAGCAGAAGCACAGCGGCTGTTCGTCCCTTGCTTCTGTTCTTTGTGCTCATTCAAGCTAATCGTTAGCAG
The DNA here is from genome assembly GCA_038501795.1 of Pseudopleuronectes americanus. Taxonomy (NCBI): domain Eukaryota; kingdom Metazoa; phylum Chordata; class Actinopteri; order Pleuronectiformes; family Pleuronectidae; genus Pseudopleuronectes; species Pseudopleuronectes americanus. The sequence goes on from CM076727.1 coordinate 19,721,980, forward strand.
ACTAAACGCATATTAAGGTAATTAAAGATTAAAACACATCTAATGAAGACCAGAGTGGATATTTGAGTAAAGATCTGGACACAGGAACAGAGAGAAGAACCTCATCAAGAAAACACTGCAGGATGAAATAAGTATTTACTACAATAATTACTTTGAAATCACATTCTTTTTACTCTTACTTTAGCCTAATATACTTTGTAATGTAGTGATTGTATAACACAGCATATGAGACCTAGGCAGACACACATGTCAATAGATAAAACAGAAGCCACTGAAGTTGGGTGTTGGAAAAATGAACTAAAACTTAAACAACCCGAGTTCATGTCACCTTGAAATACCCGTGTCGTTTGAACTACTTGTGTGTCTTTGTGTTTCAATGTGTGTGTGTGTGTGTGTGTGTGTGTGTATAGCGCACGAGTTGTCAGATTGATGATGTCAGATTGATGACGCCGTCCCTCAGGTCCACTCCACCTACAGGCTACGCTCAGTTGTGGTCTCAGATGTGGTTTTGCTGTAAATCTGCAAAAAACTCCATAATATTTTCCTGTAAATTGTTTCTGGACTTCAAAGCATTTTCCATCGAGGTTGAGATGTTAAAGATTTTATTTCGGGGACTACAGGTCAACCGAGTCATTTAAACATAAATCTATATCCTGCACTTCATTAATTGTTCCAGGAACAGTCTCTGCTCTACTCAGAATTATCCTTCGAATGCAGTGAAGTACAGTGTTCTTCTTTTATTATTGAATTGTACAATGTTTTCATGAACTATTTGTTGCACTCCTGCCAACATCTAGTGAACTGAGCTGTGAGTTGAACTGCGAGGGGCCTCAGGTTAGTCTCTGAACCATTTACTGCAAAACCACAATATTCCTCTTTCATTAGCCTCATCATGAACCTTCAGGGCAATAAACTTGATTGACTTAAGTGGTGCGAGCCAAAGCCCCGTTTATTGCGATCTTAATTGAGAGGGATTAGGAGTAAGTGGTGTCGGTTACTTCAAATAAGTGCAGCGTGTCCACGGGAGTTGAATTACAAAACCCCTTCTCACCTTGTCTGGTAACACGAAGCCCAAACGTTACGTTCGAGAAATGTGGAGCTGGCACCGACGGATAATCTCCCTCCTCCGAGTTACCACAGACCACATGATGCCTGCGCCTCAGAAACACACATGCTCTCTTCCTTTTGCTTTTTAGCCAAATTAACAATTATGCCCCCACCTCTACCTCCGCAGAACAAGACGAGCAATCGCACAAACCTGCTTAACGGACTAATCTCGGCGAGAGTGAGGCTTAGTCATTCAAGCCCTCGTTGCCCCTTATTTTCTCTCAGCTGCTCAAATAAAAAGATCTATTCGATATTGTGTTTCCTCAGAGTCCAACGTGCAGTGGTGTCTTTCCTAACCCCCGGGGGTAATCTTAGCTCTCAATTAGTGTTGTTCATTTAGTGGAGAGGCCTTCGGAATTGAGAGGTCGCCCTCGGGTCAAACTGTGGCCTCTTGTGAATTTCTCCCTTGTTAATTTTAACGTGTGCCATGCCTCTCCTGGTCACCCGCCCCGGCCCCTCTGGGTAAAGTGATCCCATCTCCTTGTGGCGTGTTTAGCACGACTCAATCTGTGTGTATATCCCCCAAAAAGGAAAATCTGACACAGCTCCAGGACTTCAGTGCTTCCAGCTTGAACGTCTCCAGCTCTCTTCTCTTTCAGCCCTTCCTCTGCAGAACACGAGGTGAATTATGGGTAAACAAAGTCATTCTGGATTGTTTTTTATCGATGAAATGTGGTGATACCGCTTTGACTGTTTGACTGAGGGTTTGAGTTCCAAGCTCTTAAGTTGATGGCCTTGGGATTGGAACACGCAGCAGACACCCGGGGGACTCTCAGTTCACCCGACATGTTTTCCTCTCGCAGGGCCTTGGCCTCTGTGTTGACAGAATGAGTGAGACTGAGCAGAATGGCTAACAAGGGAAATTAAACCATTTGTACAGAAGATGATTTTTTTTTATATTTCACGTGGAATGTTGGCCTGTCGATCAATCGGAGATTTGTAAAGATCTCAGAACGTCTGAAACCAAAACTACTTCATTTTTTTGAAAGCGTTCAAATACTCCAGCACATTTTCCCCCAATTTCTTCATTTCATCTGTTTTCCTTTAACACCGGCCTGTTACCTATACACTTGCACCCGCCTCTAAAAGGCTCCCTTGGACGAGTAAATGCTGCACTTGCCTGGAAATGGAAACTTTGTGGGTTGCGGGTGAGAGTGAGTTGATTCTTGGACGGCATCGCCTCCCTCCCCAAAACCCAACTTCATCTGGACCAGGCAGCAAATCCACCCTGGAGACGGTGCCTCCATCCAGACCTCCATTCAGGCCTCCACCCAGACCTCCACCCAGACCTCCATCCAGGCCTCCATCCAGGTCTCCATCCAGGTCTCCATCCAGGCCTCCATCCAGGCCTCCATCCAGACCTCCATCCAGGTCTCCATCCAGGCCTCCATCCAGACCTCCATCCAGGTCTCCATCCAGGCCTCCATCCAGGCCTCTCGCCCCGCTGCACCACGCTCCCTCCAGGGCTGGATTCTGCCTTTTGAGGGATTTGGGGATTTCCCGTTTGCCCCCTGGTTTAAGCTAGTTAGCTATTTATTTATTCACGTGCAGGTGTTCTACCAGCGCTGTTATGTTCTCGTGAATCCGACACAAGATAAACCCAGATTTCTGGGAAGCTGGGCATGGAGTGGCCACATTTATTCAGCTTCCTGTCAGACATCTGTGTTTTTCAGATTAGCCTCCATGTTTGTTCAGCATCATTCTTCTTTCACAGAAAATAAGAAACAAATAGAGCAGTAGCCAAAAAGACAGAAAATGAAACTTCTGGAGGATTATCAATCAGTGGTAACTGTCCGATCTCTCACTCCCGCTGTCTTTGCGTTCAGATTCTGCAGTGTGTCTTTTCTGTGGGATTTGTTTTGGACGGTTCGCTGTGGTGCTCGTGTTGTGATAGACCGGAACTCGCTGTGAGCGGCCTCCGTGTTTCTTTAGCTTCACGCTGTTGTGTTTCTCAGGTTTAATAAGTGGAAGCGTCCAAGGAAACCCCCACTGACCATGCTTTCATCTCTCCTCTCCGCGTTTCCTCTCATGCGTTTGTATGATTACACCTTTTAGAAACCCTTTCCACCCTTCCTTCCTCCAGCGACCTCATCCCCGTCCACCTTATCTCGACCATCAACTCTCCATCTCGTGTGCCTCTTCGTGAGTCATAGCATTATCTTCCTTTTACAGATATATATTCATATTTCTCCACAAACTAGTGCCTGGAATAAAGAGATACACATGTGCACACATGTTTTTCCTGGGGATGGTGTTGGATTCTCAGTTTGAGTCATTCTTTTCTCTCAGAGGTGATGTCATCCCCAGATGCTGCTGAAAAGTTACCTGATTCGAGTCATTCATGCGTGGATAAAAAACACTGAGCAGTCCTGGGACCGTCTTTAAAATTGCATCGCCCTACTTTCCCCCGTCCTGCCCAGCGTCCCCCCCCCACAGAGAGAATATGAATATTTCACTGTGATGCTGTTCATATATAGTCTTGTACTGTACGTGAGGGTCAGGACGGAGCAACCCGCAGACTGCTCCACAGACAGAGCCCCGTTCCCTTTGGAATGACATTCTGTGCCCAACTATGGGAATTCACGTTCACCGGGAGTAGGCTCCTTGCTGCGGGAGGTCAAAGGTCATTTCACACAGCTAGCTGGTATATGGGTCATGCATGAGCTCCTTTAACAGCAGCTGTGTTTACATCCAGATTAGATTGATACAGGAAAAGCAGGCTGCAGTCCGGACTCTGTGTCTTCTTCCCCTCTCCTGCTTTCATCTCACCCCCATGTTCCACAACAGCACCTTGGTTTGAAAGGTTTAACCCTTCGAGCACCTGGACTGGAATGATGATGGGATGTGCTGCGCCTCTGTTCCCCGTGTTGAAACACCTGCAGCAGGCATGCACATGACTCGGAGATGCTTGTTTATTTGATTCAGATCAGACTGACAGATGTGACAGAGTTTTAGCAGATTTATTTTTTGTTTCGTTAAAAGATGAACACAGTCAGCCACAACTTTGTAGTTAGTTTTATACTCAGACATTTGGCAAAAAAAACATATTTCTTGGACATTACAAGTTAAAGCTTGACGGATTCTAAAGCATTCATTTCTATCTGCACAATTAAAAGTTACAACACTGTTTATATAAATTAGACTTAGTTAACACCCACCTTCAAGTAAAAATGCATTTAATTTTGTGCATATTTCATGTTATTATTCTCTATAGTTTACAGGTTAAAAGAAGTAGAATAAAAGGCAGTAGACAAAAAGAATGATGCAATCGAGATGTCCGGTGTTAATCTGCCAAAAACTAGTATTTTGCATTACTCACAGACAATTATGAAGTGACACTTTAGACAATGGTTGTTCTCAAAACTCCCCGGCCTTTTTATTTCACTCTACTATTAATGTTACAGTTCCCTATCCCCCTCTGAAACTTTAAAGCCACTGAGGCCAGAGTGATGAATGTCCTCTTAACCGCAGCGGATTTCAGAGCTCAACAGAGGAAGCGCAATCAAACCGAGGCGGCTCAGAAAAGCCTCGGAGAGGTGAGAGTGCTGCCCTTAGTCTGACAGGCGAAAAGGAGTGTCATTAAAAACACTCACTATGTTATGGTTAAGAGCTCGAAGGCACAGCAACGTGCATTATGTTTATTATGAGCCGCAGAGGTCACGGGGAAAACACTGAACCTCAGACCGGTCTTGAACAAGAGGCAACAGGGGAGGAGAAATGTTCAAGGATGGCAGAAGTAATTAGCTTCCTCGGGCGACTCGGAGTTCAGGCGTTTTATGTTACCAATTCACCGTTACTCCCTTTCAAATAGAGTTCACCATAGTGTCATTGACACTCATAGAGAGGCACGTATGACTCATTCAAAAATCTGAAAAAAATTGGATTGTTCATGGACATTTAGACATTCCGTCTCATTTTGAAAACGAGACAGAGTCGTGGACACTGGTTTATTAACTCCAGTGAATACTTCTTACCATACCCAAAAGGCCAATGTTTCATATAGAGGGGTCCTCGCCCTTCAAACTGTCGACCTCACATAACCAGGAGGCAATAAACGGGACATTTGTGTAGCATAACATTGACGTGTGGACAGCTTGTTTATGCCGATCGGGACGTTGGAGGCGGAGTCTGAGGGACGGGTGAGTGTGTGTAGCGGTGGGGGGTGAGGCAGGTCGGCGCGGGCGATGGGGGGACTCTCGGAGTCACCGTTGGGCGGGGGTGGCCGTAGCGGGGGGGAGGTGCGCGCGGGCGACACGAGTATGCCAGCACGCGTCGTTGGGAGTGGTGAGGTCCTCTAGTTCAGATGGTCATGGGGCGGCGCGTCTAGGGGCCCGTGATTTTCACAGAACGGTGAGACATCCAGCTCTCTACGCCTGGCGGATAACGTCACACCATCCCACTGACACACTGCCCCAAACATCCTTCATTCTTCGGCTGTCTCTTCTTTTGGCGATCCCACACCCCACCTCCCCCACTCTCCATGATATAACTGCAACGGAAGCCACCAAACACATTCTACGAAATCCACTTCTCTACTCTTCACACACTTTCAAAGAATAAAATTCACGACATCACACAACCCGGGAGCCGGCTGTGGAGCACGTATCTCCTAGCGTGCATGGTTACTTCATACATGAGTAACGACCGTAGAGCTGAGATCTCTACCTCGCGAACAAGCCTGCGATGGAGTGGAAGAACGACCTTGCGAGCGAGTGCGACTGTGACGAAGACACACCCGTCACTCCCAAGACACACACAGCGCGTGATCCAACATGCGAGTGACCGAGTGCTGTATTTCATGAATCACATAATTGAACTGTACGGACAACATGCAGAGAACTACGGAGCAGGGTGCATAGAGTCACATGAGAACAAATAGCGATAGCAATAGCAGCGTCCAGATCACCATCTTGGTGAATGTTTTTGGGGGTAACGTGCAAAGTATTAGACTATTGGCTCTCTTGTGCTCTTCTTTAGACACAAACCAAAGCACACAACCACACACCCACCCACACAACACGCACACAATCACACACACAACACACCACACACACTTCCACTAAACCTAACACCTGAAACCCCCAGACACAGCACACTAACACAGTACACAACACGCTCAGCTTGAACGAAACGCGGAATTAAAATGAACCAAAGCTTCACAATCAACCTCTCCACAATTCCACATACTATTCATTCAACTTCTAGAGACACACACTAACGATTCTGTGACGAAAGCATTGAACGCATAAATCTCAACTTGAGAGGGTACTGGGCGGATTGAAGGGCTGAGTATTCAGCTACCATGGAACACGTGATGTCTCAGTATTGTGACAAGCGTCGTCGCAACGTCAATGATCTGTGCAGACCGTCTTGAGTGTCATAGATATGAATACGTCGTGTCACGATCAACAGTCCCAGTCGTGTCTCTAGTTGTGTGATACGTCGTAGTGTTATTGCGAGACATCGATGATAAGTTGTTGACTTTGTGTGTGATTATACGCCTGCCCGTAGTTTGATAGATCCTGAGCTAGTGGGCATCACAGGCAGGGCACGCCACTAAAGCTCAACAGTAGACCATAGCCGGGACTCCATTCACGCGTCGAGAACCTAGCTACAAAGTAGATGCGCCAACTCTGAAAAATCTGCCACACCCAATTCTCCGTCTATACAGTGCTCACATACACCCATTAACTATCTCCACACGACACAAAAGAGAAGTACCCACCAACCCCCCCCCCCCCTGCTCACCTATTTCTCTTATAGACCCGTAATAATTGCCTATATGAACGACGGGGAACCCAAACACTCAATTCGGCACTCTTACATCGTCTTCAGCCACACGCGCACACACACATACTACAGGCCCCACCTAGAATCCACAATTAGTACAGGCCAATTCAACTCTTACAGAGGCACGTATACGGCATCCTGTGGGAAAAAAAGCCCGGTAATGGAATAAGGAAGGGGATGGGGGGGGTCTTGGTGCAGGGGGGGTGTAGGGGCGAGGGGTGGGGGGGGTGGGAGTGGGGGGATGATAGGGGTGGCGGGGGGGGTGGGGGGGGGGGGGGGGGGGGGGGGGGGGGGGGGGGGGGTGGGGGGGGGTGTGGTGGGGGGCTGGAGAATGGGGTGGATATGGTGTAGGGGGAGGGTGGGGGGGGGGGGGGGGGGGGGGGGGGGGGGGGGGGGGGGGGGGGGGGGGGGGGGGGTGGGGGGGGGGGGGGGGGGGGGGGGGGGGGGGGGGGGGGGGGGGTGGGGGGGGGGGGGGGGGGGGGGGGGAGGGTGGATTTAAGAAAGGGGGGGGTGGCTGAACCGCTGTTCTTTACACGGTGCACGATTGCAGGCAATTGAAAAATAACAAGTACCTCAGTGGGTTGTCCACGCTGCCCGACTGCCCTGGCCTGTTTGTCAGATTTGAATCAGTTTTGAGCAGCTCCGTGTGCTTCTGCTCTCTGGTCCACTCAAAAACGAGAGACATAATTGTGATCTGATGAATTTGACATGCAGGGCGGACCCCGTCTACCGGTCCGGAACCTACATCGTCTCTCTATGGAGAAGACGATGTGCATCCAGTACCCCTTGTACAAGAGTCACCACATTGTACGTGCTTGACCCCCGCCGCCAGCTAGAAGCTCTACGATTTCTGTTTTTTATCCTCTGAATGATACGTGTCCTCGGCTTCTGAAATAACACTGGTTAGGTTATATAGAGTGTTGATTTCCGAGGAGGATTGCAATACTTTAGGACATGGTAGTGAGTGATGTTTATAGGAGACTGTCTGGGCAGAACAATCTTCTCTTATGCGATAGGGCGATGTGTTGTCAGCGTATGGCTGCGTTTTGAGAAGCCACGCCCCCAAAAACTCCCTCAACCTTCGTTATGTGCTTACCAAGTGACAATGAGTTACCCTCACCCCCCCCTACTCTCTATTGTCGCTACCAAAACAACAACTTAACATTTAAGAAACTGCATTCGCCCCTAATGATTGCAAATGACGAACTTGATCAATTAAAGTTTGTAAATCAACCTGTTCTCATGAAACGCACCCCGAGGGAAACCACCTCATAAGTCCTATGTGTGTCATACCAACACGACGCAATGACCTCACCCGCAATACCAGCCGACCCGCACTACAGAAACACCCCAGAGGTTTAAACCACATGTGTTTGCCAAAGAGATAGTGAGTTAAAGATGAATAGAGATAGAATAACAGAGACCCGCACAACAGAGAAGGATCCCACCTGCTTTTGGACAAGGGCCCGGAAGTACCTAATGAAAGACCAAAGTCGCCGACTCCAGGGCTGAAAAATAATAGCCACTAAAACGAAAATCCCATTCCTTTCCGCTGAGTGACCCCTCTCTCCCCAATTAAATCACACCAAAGCGCTAAACAACGTAAACCATTGATAATACTAGCTCACACAGTACACTTATGAATGGTCAGAAAACACAATCAAACAAGCCTGCAACAAAAACCCCGCACCACCTCGAGAAACCCAGTCCACAAACGTGACAAGAGCAAAATAACATCCGACTATGCGACCACGAAACCCCACGGTTATCCTTGAAGTACATCACACCTTCTGCAAGGATAGAGAAAAAACATTAACCAACTTGCCAGGTTTCGGGGGCACAATGAGCTATAGAACACTAGAGAGGAGATGGAGAGGAGAACCTGAGCTACCGAAAAAGAAACGAGATAAATCGACGCTCGTAGCATTTTCTCTCGTGTCCCTCGGTAGATGTGCTGAGGAAGGAGTGTAAAAAGACGCTACCATGAGGCCAGGGACAGGCAGCCCGCAAGGGCTGGGAACGAGTTAAGGAGGTGGGGGGTGACAGTTAGGTCACGGTATTATGGCATGCCGAGGTTAGCTAGTCCGTATGGCCACAAGAAGGCCCACCCCGGTCTCGACCCCCCGCCACCCCCACCCCGCGGAGGAATGCTCGTGCCACCAAGCATACATCGTGGTGGACTGCCCAACGGTGGGGGCTCCCGGATGTCACAGAGGTGTCGTGGCGCATATCACTCAGTAGTTTAGGAGTTGATGTATAAAAAAATCGATAGATAGCTATAGATCCTTCGGTTCGGCAACATTATGAGTATGTATTGTAACGCCCCCAGGATGACCGACCAAACACAAATAAGAGATCCTACTAAGCATCACCGTATGCAACCCAACAGGAATATAAGTCATAACAAACAATCATACAACCAACATGAATCGCAGGAACATAAAGCTCAGACCTCGCATCATGCGCACTATATGCGGAGGGAATATAGGCACCTATACGACATCAATTAATTCGTGCCGTGAAGAAACACCCCACGTGTCCCACTAAAAATAAATAAAAATGAAGAACCTACCTCAACCATTAACTCCTTTACTATCTAGCGCGAAAATTCAATTTACGAATGCACCATCAAACCATTTACCGTGTCTCAAAGCCTGACACCACCGTATGGGCACTGAGACGAAATACAACAACCCACCACGCCAGGATCGTGAGCCCTGCAAGACCAAACTGCTATTATCTTACATTTATTTTAAAATTAAGAATGGCAGAACATGTTCCTGATTTCCATGTGTATAAGTGTGGTCCAAGTGAGGAGGGAAGATATGTAGGTGGGTGGAGCGTTCACCCATTGAGTACTTCCCCAGAAGCATGCCCGCACAATCCGCCCTGTATACATAACACCCCCCCACCAATGGAAACACATTTGGGGACTACCCAAGCGTGTATTCCCAATCACCCCTCCATACCCTGAACAAGTCCCCAACCCATTCGTAGCTTCCCCCACCACCCCGATCACCCAACGCCGACCCCAAGCTCAGGAATCCGCACCCTTTTAGGTACAACCCCCCTACGTGCCAGCACAACTAAATCGAACTAAACCTTCAAAAATGACGACTCGCAACATGTTATAGACTATAAAGTCACCTCAAACCATAATCCCTCAACTCAACTAGACCCTAACCCCCCCACGACACACATTCACAATTAAGGAAAGCGAGACTAAAGCCCTTACAAACAGAATAACTATATAACAAAATCTGATCCGCCACGCAATGCCAGCCCACCCCAGGATCCACGGTGCGGATACTACTTCAAATCACCCTTAGAAAAAAGCTCCCTACCCCACCCAGAGCCGCCTAACCCTTTCCCAGCAACCCACCCCACATAATCTCATGGTTGCAATTAAAGATGAAATGAACCCACCCCTCCAGCCTTCCCCTATCTGTGGTATACCCGAGCATTCAGGATTGCAAAACGAGAAAGGAATCCGAAATACTCTCCATAAGACACACCAAGCATAACAAACTACCCAGAGTACGCACTGCCCCAACCCAACCAACGCCCACAAAGACGCAACGCGCCCATGACGTTACCGCACACAGAGTCCACACACTGATACGCCTCTGGGTGATCCACGGTAGCCCTCGTGCAACCTTGATCCGCCACACCCTTTCTTCTACTGACTTTTCTTGAATATTCATGCTACGACAAAAGTTAGTGCGACAAATATAGCCACCTAAGCCACCATAAACACACGTGTGTAGCATCAGACCTACGACTGCCGCAACCGTGAGCCGCAGAGGATATATGAGTGTGACATTACGCAATGACACTCCTTGGTCTATGAAGATACCTTCACCTAAGCAGAGTCCACTCACCCACCACAAGTTCTAGGCAATACGTCAAAAAATCCACCAATATCTAAAAAAGTAATGAACTAAGTTAACCGAGTCATGCATAACCCCACTGCGCCACTTCGCATCCACCTGAAACCACCAGTACAACAGGATACACCTCAATTCGCTCGTGCCCAACACCCACACAGACAAACCCTGTTAGATAGACCTCCACATGACGACCTGTAGCTCTCATCCACCGTATCCCACAGTGACTCAACTACCCTTATACAGCACTCAAATATACCCCCCACCTATCAGTACCGCCTCCAACCCACCCCCAATATAGCCTAACCAAAGTAATAGATCTCATAACTGATCACGCCCTAAGCATAACCGTCTTAGATGATGTCAGCCCAGAATACACTGTCGGCGGCATGAAAAGATATATCATAACATACGAACACAATTGCTCAGACCAAGCCCCCCGGATATTAGCCCGGACTACGTCCTGAATGAGGTGGATCAATGGTGTGCCCTGGCGGCCCCTAAAAGGTCCCCCTGTGGCACCCAAAATCCCCAACTGGACATATAGCTAACGGAACAAGAGGAAGTCCGGCAGAGATCGCAAACATCAGAGAACAACCACACTTGCATCAACCCAGCAACTCCAGGTGTTTAACACCGACCATTAATCAACCAAACCAAATAAACACAACCCGACGTATCGTATCTTCCCGACACCTCGAACGCTCCCCCCTATACAAGCCTATTCTACGAAGACACCAACTATAAAAAACCACCAAACTTTAGTCCACCACAACCCACACTGTCCCAAAAACCCCCGTCAACCTAAAGAATTCAATTAACAGTCCAATCTGTATATGCCGTTCATAGCCGGGCCTGTTCCAACCAGAGCACAATTCACCACCCGCCTACTTAAAACCATCACCAACCCTTATATGTTCATAAACGTCTCCCCAGTGTAAAATTTACCACTCGAGGCATCACCAGTTATGTCCTCCCAGATACCTCATAAAACAAAATAACCATATACCCCCAACTCCCCAAAACACAAGCATCTTCATACTCAGCAAACACAATAAAACTAGCCCCGCCAATGCCACAGAGGCATTAGCCGTGCCCTCCATGCCAATAAAAACTTATACAGCCAGACTCTATAGATCAACGCTCGAGACCCGCGACTCGACCACCTTAGACATTATTCTAATACCCACACACCCCCATCAAACTCACCCAAACCAAAACGTTATATAAAATAAACAGCCACTTCCAGTCCGGAATACGAACGCACTCCGATCTAACAAGAACCAAAACTGAAATCTTGTGTGTCTGTGTCTTGATTCTTGTGAAAAAAACCTTCTGCATGCTCGCACCAACCATAACAACGCTCACTACCCCACCTCGACAACACCAACACATGTCGTCCTGAAATACTCCACGCAGTAAACCCACCCTACACGAATGCATGATTTATGCCCGTGTCATATACTCCAGGTGGTACATTGGGTTGCTATTCCCTGGCACCAGCATGCGTGGCGGCCGCCTAGAAAGCCAGCCGTACTGTGGTGACTACCACGCTCCGAACACGCATGGTTCACACGTCCCAACCGACAGGTTGAGTGTCACAGTACGACCTCGCAACATCACAAACAGCACTTGGTGGAACATCCTGTGAGCTGGAGTGCCTACATGAACAAAACACCAAGAAACACCAACCTGGAAGAATTAGTACCAGACCGACTATTGTAAAGATTGGAAGAGCCGTAGCTTCGTATTTACATGCGGACAAAATAGGAACCGAAGAGGTGGTTGTGTTTGTCCCCCCCCGTACACCGTACCATCCCCTCCCAATATACCCCTCTCTGTCCTCCCGATACCCCCGTCTGCCCCAAGCCCCCCCCCAACAAACCCTCCGGTATCTGCAAACTCTGCCGGTTGGGTGGGTAGCGGGGAAGCCCCGCGCGAGAAAACCCTAAGAGTCCATCGAACTGTAAAAGTAAACTACTTACACACACTCTAACGACCACCCCAACATTACCAAGTTCCCCCCATAAGTACCTAAAACCAACCCCTGATAGTTATTCGAACCCAGATACCAAATACGATAAAGCCAAAATGAGTACCAACATAAAGCCTGCCACCCACGTGTCCAGTACAAACCCAAAACAACGAAACTCTGTATAATAAAGCAAACCACCCACTCCGTGGGGAGGTACCAAACAGGACTGTTTACTCGGTATAAGATGTATACATGAGTATGAAATGAGAATAGATTGTACACCGTCACAGTGTGTGGGCCTCTCTGTGTACCCATACATCTTCAACCGCCCCCTCCCACAAGCGCAATCCAGTGAACATAGTCAGTACATAAACTCAAAGAATAACCTCTCGGAAAAAATTACCCCACGATTCACATACCCCGAACCAATAACAACGTATGCCATAAACCTGGCAGCCCTTCCCACCAACAGATCTCCATACATAGAACATAACCTCCAACCCGCCCAAACTCCCACACAAGAATCCTAGAACACCGTTGACATACACCGCAGCACAATTCAAGCTCCTTAACACACTCCTACGCCAGACAACCTCCCGTCACCCACACAACATCACTCGAACAAACTCCAGTAGCCCCAAATCCCGCTGTTGGCGGAAACCCCATAGAGGTCTGCACGCCAGGGTACCAATTGCTCGTCCTAGACGTTTGTGATTGATTTTTTGTATCGATTCATTCCCCTTTTGTGCTCATGTAGTCAGCTGTGTAATCGGTACATTAACTTTCATTATTCGCGAACGGCTTCTTGCGCATGAAAAAGCATGTTCATGAGGATCTCCCCAACGATGCTGCATGTCGGCAGGTACCTTGGTCCATTCATGCCGCTCGGACATGCCGAATCGCGTGTGTGGTTGGTCCTGCCAATGCCGTGAGGTTACTCACTAATATTCATCACCGAATCTCGAGTCTAGGCTTCTACGCCCCTTGTTCAACGCGTACCGGAGTGTCTCCACGAGCCCTTTCTCGTTTGTCTAATCACTACCATTCCTGGTATGAAATAAAAAAAAAAAAAAGCCAAGGGCCTGAGACGATTTGGCCCCAAACAACCAACGGACGCTTTAGCACAACGCGGAGTAACACGCGAGTTGTATCGCGGCCCGCACTCCCTGCGTTCCCCGCGCCAACAGTGGTCGCCTTACTGTCATGGATTCCTCATCAAGAAACAACGCTTCGAGAGATGAACCGCCAGGCCCCGTCACGACGATGGTTACTCAAAAAACAAATAATCCAGGAGCCAGTACGACAGCATATGTACCATACTGCACCCCCTATGCACAGCGCGCCACGGACCGATGTGTGTCGAGGCAAAGTAGTGCTGGTTCAAGGGTAGACTGCTTTCGTCCACCCACGTAGTGACCCGAGCATCGATGTTTATCCGCCAGCCTGAAGGAATGAATACCCACCGTGTATATCCTCACCTGACAGACCAAGAGGTATGGGTCATAGTGTGCGCGGTGAGAATATGGCGAGGGCCATAGGCGACTCGATCATGCAACCGCGAGCTATTCGCGCGCGACACGCCCGACACCCCCGTTTGTGACTACTACGGTGTCCCCCTCAGGAACTTTGCGGGGGCTCTCGAGACCTGTCTCAGGCGGGGGAGAGGTGGTGTGGTGGGGGGGGGGGCATACAAAAAAAACACCTCAGTCCCCAAGGTCCCAGCCCGGTGTCTTAACCACCACAAACACCAGAGAGCGCAATCGCTGGCCACCCCGAGCCCCCCCCCTCCCCCAACGTCCGGAGTAAACGCTTGCGAGCAGAGGGATCAGCGCTCCGCTCAGGTTCCTCTTACCGGCCTGGAGGTAGGCTCACTGTAGGCTATCCACCCTACTTGCAAAACA